>PITA01021524.1:0-32618 GCA_004023965.1 Spilogale gracilis
CTTTTTAGGAAAAGCAATCAAAGTAGTGATATACAAAGGAACAATGTTCACAAAAGAGAGGCATAGTGGTCTCAGATTTTTCTCTGTTATAAACTTACATAAATAGCTGTGGTGGTCAAGAGTAGATTTCCTATAGAATTGTATTCAGTCAGACAAAAGAAAAAATAGTCACTATGATATTTTATTTGAGAAGAGATTATTATGAACACATACATATAATCCCTTGAATAAGAGAGAATGTCCAAATATTTCATAACCAAGGTTAGAAATGACATTGAAAGTGTAGGAAAATGACAAAAGGAAAATCTCTTTGATATCAGAGTTATCACAAATTATCACAAGTAAAGTGAGTTACATAAATTATGCAGAAAGGGTAAAAAAAAGGAGATATTACATGGGAAAAAATAGAAGAAGTAATTTCACTTCCACAATATGATCAAAGTACTTCAGCAGTTGGGCCGTGCAATCATGGGCACTTCTTCAGCTCTAGGAAAAATATCCGTTTTAGAGCTGCCATCCCAGAGAATCTCATCAGAGCCCTCTTTATGTCTTTGTTCCTCAGGCTGTAGATGAAGGGGTTCAGCATGGGTGTGACCACTGTGTACATCACCGAGGCTACTGCACCTGAGTGGGAGCTCTGGGTAGCAGCAGAGCTAAGGTATACTCCTAGGGCTGTACAATAAAATAAGGAGACAACTGAGAGGTGAGATAAACAGGTGGAAAATGCTTTATACTTGCCCTGAGATGATGATATTTCACATATAGAGGAAACTATCTTAGAGTAAGAGTAAAGTATCCCAATGAAGGGACCAACAGCCAGCAACAAAGCTGCAAAGTATATCACTATATTATTGAGAAAGGTGTCAGAACATGCAAGTTGGATTATCTGATTGAGTTCACAGAAAAAGTGGGGGATTTCCACCTCTGTACAGAAGGAAAGCCGCAACACCATAGAAGTGTGTAATAAGGAATTAAAGACACTCAAGATCCAGCATACCAGAACCAGCAGCCGACAAAGCCAGGGGTTCATGATGACTGTGTAGTGCAGGGGATGACATATGGCCACAAAGCGGTCATAAGCCATCACAGTCAGGAGAAAAATGTCTAGACTTGTAAACAGCATGAAAAAATACATCTGTGTGATGCAGCTGCCATAGGTTATGACTTTGCTCTGAGTCTGGATGTTCAACAGCATCTTCGGGATGGTGGTAGAGGTGAAACAGATATCTGCAAAGGACAGATTGGTAAGGAAGAAGTACATGGGGGTGTGGAGGTGGGAGTCAGAGTTCACAGTCAGGATAATGAGCAGGTTTCCAAACACAGTGATCAGGTACATGGAGAGGAAAAGCCCAAATATGAGGGGCTGCAATTCTGGTTTCTCTGAAAATCCCAGTAGCTGGAACTCTGAAACTCCTGTATTGTTTCCTGGGTCCATGTGTTGGAGTCAACTACCAGTACGGGGGAAATAACAGAACTAGTTTGACACAAGTAGTCATTGCTCACATTGTGAAAATGCAACAATTTATATTTTCCAGTCGAGAAACTAATTGCAATATTTTGTGAATAGATTTGGGCCCCTTGAGATGATCTCCAGTTCCTCTCTGATTAGGAATTTTCATCACAACATCAGATGTTACCCAAAAGGTCGGATATTTTACAGTCTTGGTAAGAAACTCTTTCATGCATTTGAGGACTATATAGATCATCGGCCATGTTTTTGAAACTCTAAATAAATAAAGTAGAGTGCTGAAAAGCCAATGTCCCTACAATTCAATGATGGTGATAAAGATTAAATATAAAGATTAAATTTAATATAAAGATTAAATAATCATGAGGTGGGTAGAGATGATATGGACAGAGCTGAAGCTGGTTAAGGGAGAGAATGTGTCAGGTGTTATGTTGGCTGTTCAGTCATGGTTAGCTAAGAAGGTGATCTTTGAACAAAGACCTTTCCAAAAGAGAGGGTGAAAGAGGGGAGGTTTTCCTGGTAAAGGAAACACCCCGAGGAAGTGCTTCTGTCAGAAAATCAAGGTTCAGAAAGAAGCCAGTGTGCTGAGGGAAATGGACAAGAGGGAGAGCAATGAGAGGTGGCTGCAGTGAATTTCACTAAATCTTGTGCCTCACCATTGCTTAAAGTTCAAGACAGAAAGAATTCCTTGTCCCCACTATGTACCTCTTGCACTTTAAGATAGGGCAATAGGGTCCTGTCAATTGACTTCCCTCCTTAAGATCTTCTGTTGATTGAGTTTGGACTATGTATTATAAGGATAACTGTATAATAGAGGAGCCTGTGTATCCCTGCTCTGAGGCCTGCTCTCACACACATGCACACACAATGTCACATACACACAACAAAGCACACCATGTCTTCCTGGTATGTTTTTCTTCTATGTCCTTTCACCTCTTCCCCACCCACTCAAATACACTGTTTAAGATATGAGTGCATACACATCATATTACCTCTCCCATAAGGAATGTAGAAACAATACCCAGAAATTCCTATTCATAGCTTCTTAAGGACAAATCATCTTGGGGCTCCATTTTGGAATGGCCACTTTCTGACATGTGTGTAAAGAAACATAAAAAATTGTGTTCAGCATTTGGGGTCCTTTTTGGTTCTAAACACGTTTTATGTATGTATGTATGTATGTATGTATCTATATGTTTATTTACATTTAATCTTATTTTTTCAGTGTTCCAAGGTTCATTGTTTATGTACCAGACCCAGTGTTCCATGCAATTCATGCCTTCCTGAGTACCCACCATTTTAGATAATTTGTTCCAGCTCTGTGAAAAGTGCTGATGATATTTTGATGAGGATTGCTTTGAATATATAGATTCCTTTGGGTAGCATAGATATTTTAATAATATTTTTTCTTCCAATCCATGAGAATGGGATATTTTCCATTTCTTTGTGCCTTCCTCAATTTCTTTCATAAGTATTCTACAACTTTCAATGGACAGATATTTTACCTGTTTGGTTAGGTTTCTTCTGAGATATCTTATGGTTTTTGGTACATTGTAAATAGCTCAGAAACACATGAAAAAAATGGTTACATCACTCATCAACAGGCACATAAAAATCAAAACCACAATATCATACCACCTACTACTGGTCAGAATGGCTAAAATGAACAACTCGGGAAATAACAGATGTTAACCCAGATGCAGAGAAAGGAGAACCCTCTCCCACTGTTGGTGGGAATGAAAACTGGTGCAGCTACTCTGGAAAATGGTATGGACATCCCTGAAAAAATTCAAAATAGAGCTATCATACCATGCAGCAATTGCACCGCTTGGTATTTATACAAAGAACACAAATATAGTAATTCAACGGGGCACATGCACCTCAATGTTGATAGCAGAAATGCCCACAATAAGCAAAATATGGAAAGAGCTCAGATGCCCATCCACAGATGAGTGAATAAAGAATATGTGGTATAGATACACAGTGTAATATTACTCAGCCATTAAGGATCAAATCTTGCCATTTGCAAGGACGTGGATGGAGCTAGTATGTATTATGCCAAGTAAAATAAGTCAGAGAAAGACAAATACCATATGACTTAATTTGTATGTGGATTTTTTTTTTATTTTGAAATAATTATATATTCACAGGAAGTTTCAAAGATATTGGAGAGAGGTCCTGGGTACCTTTTAGTTTCATCCAATAGTGACATGTAATTATAGTACAATATCAAAACCAGAAAACAGGCATTGGTACATGGGTACAGTTTTTTGGGTTTTTTTTTGTTTTTTTTGTTTTTTTTTTGCAAATATGTGTGTCTACCACCCAATCAAGAACAATTCCATCACAAAGATCTCCTTTATGTTGCTCCTTTAAAGTCATATATATGCATCTCCCTCCACCACCATCCCTAACCCCTGGCAACCCCTGATATTTATTCTAGCTCTATAATTTTCTAATTTCAAGAATGTTCTATAAATAGAATCATAAAGTATGTGACTTTTTGAACTTGGCTCTTCTTACTCTGTATAATGCCTTTAGGATTTATCTAATTGTTTTTGTCTATCAATAGATTGTTCCTTTTTATTTCTTAGTGGTATTTCATGGTGTAGATGTACTAGGGTTTGCTGAACTAGTCTTTTATTGAGGGGCAGTTTGGATGTTTCCAGTTTGAAGCTATTGCAAATAAAGCCACTAAAAATAATTATGTACAGGTTTTGGGTTTGCATAGATTTCATTTTTCTGGAATAAATGTCTAGGAGCACAGTTGCTGGGTAATATGGTTTGTTTTCTTTCTTTTGTGACTCTTTTCATTTAGCATTTTTTACATTATTTTATTTTTTCAGTATTCCAAAATTCATTGTTTATTTCCCACACCCAGTGCTCCATGCAATTCGTGCCCTCAATACCCATCACTAGGCTAACCCATCCCCCCACACCCCTTCCCTCCCAAGACTCTCAGTTTGTTTCTGAGACCAAAGTCCCTCATGTTTTATCTCCCTCACTGAGTTACCCCAATTTTCATTTCCTTTTCTTCTCCTACTGTCCTCCATGTTACTCCCCATGCTCCACAAGTAAGTGAAGCCATATATTTGACTTTCTCCGCTTGGCTTATGAGGAATTTAAGAAATAAAGCTGATGAACATAAGGGAAAGAAATGAAAAATAAGACAAAAACAGAGAAGGGAAAAAAGGCAAACAAAACAAAACAAACAGAGAAGGAGTAAAGCCATAAGAGACTTGATTATAGGACAGAAACTGAGGAGTGCAGGAGGGGAGAGGGTAGGGGTATGGGGTAATTGGGTGATGGTCATTAACGAGGGCACTTGATGGAATGAGCCCTTGGTGTTACATGCAAATGATGAATCACTATATTTTACCCCTGAAACTAATAATACCCAATATATTAATTAAATTGAATTTAAATAAGAAATTACAAAAATAACAGCAGAAAAAAAATTCTGTTCACTAGACAGAGAGGCAGAGAGAGATAGAGGGAGAAAGAAATCAGACACACATAAAGAATAAAATGATCTAATAAGGTCAGTTGTCCTGAGAGACTGTGAAGAAGGAAAGCTTCCTGGGTGCCTGTGTCATCCACTCCTGGTTACATCCTATTTATACCCAGCAAAAATAATGAGAGCTAAATTAAATTTGTCCACATCACAAAGCACTAACATCTTTATGGTGTGAAACACCTTACAGAGTGAACATCACAAGAGAAAAAATGAGTAAAAAGAATAAATCAAAATTTCACAAAATATGGACATTTTATTACTAGATAGTAGACAGCAGAAGACTTGTTTTTCTTGGAACACTGAAAAAATAAAATGATGTAATAAAAAAAGAAGACTTGTTTTTCATGTGCCTATTCAAATATAAATTAGATTGCCAAGGACTCAGGGAAGAATTTGAAAAAGTCTTTTAATGTGGAGAGAAGCAGTATCTAAAGTTTTAGTTTCATCTCACAGAGAGAGATGAAAGTGTGCTTATGGATGGTAAGGTGACTCATGGTCAAACATAGTAAGAAGAATCCCTTTCAAGTTATGGCATTTCTATTTTAGAAATAGAGCCAATAATAAAAGGCCAAAAGGAAAAATAAGATATATGGAGATGTGAACACTAGTTGAATATAAAGGATGATTTGTGAGTAATAAGTATGCAGAAGGACATTCACTTACAGTGTTTGGGAAATAAGTACGAACAAGTGAACAATAATAAGGAAACAGATCAATTCTTCCAGCAAAACAAACAAACAGTAGAAAATCAATACATAATATATTATGACTAACTCAGAGTCTTCAAAACCCAAAATGTGTACACTCACACATTCTGCATAAATACATCTACACATACTTAAGAAAGAAAAATGGTTAGTAGCTAAATTGGTGAAATAAATAGCAATACTTGGCTTGAAAAAATGCAATAAAAAACAGGAATAAAGCCACTCTAACCCCACTATGCAAACACCAAGGACTCCCACAGACAATTTTCAGCAGAGAAAGTGTGTGGCTAGCCAACCCAGGACATATTAAGGCTTATAGGTAATGAGGTAATTATAAAGGAAACTAATTAGCCAACACTTTTTCACATAATCCATGTAAAAAATTTCATTTGAATACTTGAGAAAGGATGTATTGTGATATGTATGTTTCATGGACAGCTCTTACATAGATGTATCTATGAGAATTCTTTCATCTGGATTTTTCTCATCAGAATGGAAATGTGGTCTAACATGTCTTATCTTAAACATGAAAAGATATGTCCTCACTTCAATGTATATTCACTTCACTGTGTATCCTTCCACAGATAATACCTGATTTTTCTACTCTGGTTAATTGCAAAGATTCTTGCTATCATGTTCTACTTTTATGCTTCCTATCCTTCAAAGAATTGGGTTTCCCTTATTTTTATTACTAGCAAACGTTGAAGCTTGCATTTCTGAGTTCCATGTTCATTTCTTCTTTTAGCATCATAAATAGATAAGTAAATTTCTTAATCAAGCCAACAAACAGCTACAGCAAATGTTCAACCCTGGGCTAGGCTGTATTGGCCTTCAGGTGACCTCAGGTAAATGCCTTTGACTTTCACTCTCTTGATCTTCTGTCCTGTCTCTACTGGCAGTAAAACTTATCTAGATGGGCTCTCTAGGAGGAAGGTCTCTACATGGAAATCAAAATACCTGTCTGGTTGGTAGATGATGGAGGATGAAGCTCTGTCCCCAGACACAAGAGCAGGAATGGGTCAGACTCCAGTGCCTCATCTAGACTTAAGACTGCACAAGAAATGCCCAGGTCTTGTCTAGTCTGAGGCTGTCTGTGCTGTGGGACAGCAGCTGAGGAGGTATTTACAGCTACTTCGGTCTGCTCATTAGACACATTTCCCTCTTGTTCCTCCCACCTACAGGCACATGATTTCCCTGAGGGACACTAGTTTGGACTGAAAGGAAAGTTTTCCCATTGAATTTCTGTTCATAGGACCAGATGTTAAGCCAGGTGAAGCCAGTACTTCTTATTCTTTTTCTATGACTTCTTCTTCCTTTCAGAGATCTAAAGTCCCAGAACCTTATTTCATTCCTGAGTGAACATTTTCTCCTGTTTAGGGCTGAGGAATTGATCCTGACTAGGTTCCTTTTGTCCTTCAAAGCATTGACTTGCCACGGTGGATGATACCCTTGATATCTCTAGCAAGTTACTTTTCCCTTTTTATTTATTTTTTTTTTATTTATTTTTTTTTTTACAGATTTTATTTATTCATTTGACAGAGAGAAACACAGCGAGAGAGGGAACACAAGCAGGGGGAGTGAGAGAGGGAGAAGCAGACTTCCCGCAGAGCAGGGAGCCCGATGTGGGGCTCAATCCCGGGTCTCCAGGATCATGACCTGAGCTGAAGGCAGTCGCCCAACCAACTGAGCCACTCAGGCGCCCCACTTTTCCCTTTTTAAAAAAAGATTAAAAATGTGTTCCTTTAATATAAAACCCTGGGAAGTATACTCCTTGACTTCATAACAATTTTGCCAAAACAATGAGGAATTTCACAGTTCTATCACAAATTCAGACTATGAAAATATAATTATAAAATGTTTGCTATTTCTAAAGATACATAGGGAGATATTTTATGTACTACAATCTGAATTTAGCACCTTAAAGGAGTTGCTGGATTTAATTTTTATACAAGTACACTCTGTGAGGAAACACAGTAAATATCTCCTCAGTCCATGGAAAAATGGGACTTGAAGAATTTAATAGTCTTATCAAAGTTATCATTGCAGATAAGGATGGGTGCTGATTGCATTCTGTCAGGATGCTCCCAGGTTTCAAACTCTGTGCCAGTGGTCTCAACCAGAGGTAGTTCTTTTCTAGCAATGTCTGAAAGATGCTGGTAGATAATTCCAAGGAGCAGGACAGCTCCCAACACAAATAATGAGTCTACCTCAATGGTGAAATTGAGAATGTGAGAAAATGTACTCTAGACCAGCACTTTTCCAACTTCAGATTGCATAGGAATCACCTAGGGTTCTAGCTTAATTGCAGATTCTGCTTTAGAGGGTACTCATGGGCCTAGGAGTTCAGCATTTCTAACAAGCTCCTGAGTGATGTTGATGCTGCAGGCTGTGGTCTGTGGATCACTCTTTGAGTAGCAAAGTTGCTGTCCTGTGATGGAGTGAGGTGTAGGAGTAAGTAAGATGTAAGTCTTTTTCACATACACACACAGACACACATGCGTGCGTGCGCACACACACACACACACATACACACACCCCATGTTTGCATAAAATTTTGAATAACAAGTGTTTCAAGTCATTCTAGGGGATGTGAGAAAATCTGTTTGTTTCTTTTATGTATATGGAAGCTTGATGGGTACCAAATAAATTAGTTTTGGAAAAGACTTTCTAGTAGACAGAATAAAAGCCTCTATAATTGGTCCACATTCTAATTCATGGATAATTTGAATATATTATTTTTTTTATAAGAAGATGGAGACTCAGGTTACAAATGGAAGAAGGCTGCAAAACACTGACCTTAAACTAAAATTGACAAAGAGTATGCAGGTAGAAGTAATGTAAGTATTCTGGTCCTCTGAATTTTGGAGAGGCAGGCAGAATAGTTGGATCAGAGAGAGATGTGAAGATGCCAAATTCTCTGGCTCTACAGATAGAGAAAGGGCATTGAACAAAAGAATGCTTGCTTTCACTAGAAACTGCAATAGGCAAGAAAGGAGCCTCTCCTGGAGCATCCAGAAGGAACTAGGTGCCACAGACATCTTGATTTTAGTCCACTGAATATTACTTCAGGCTTCTGACCTCCAAAACAGTAAGAATATAAATTTGTTTCTTTGAAGTCTTTCTTGCAGTAATTTGTTAATGCAGAAATAGGAATGTAATATAGACATTTATCAAAAAAATTATTTTGGGGAAAGTGAAATTTAGTCTATCAATTAATTCATTTCTCTATTTTTGGATAAGGGCGTTTTGTGTTGAAATCCAACATTAAGTGTAAAAAAATATTAAAGTCAATTTGGAGCTTCTGCTCTATTGTTAAAATGGCATGAGAAAAGTGAATTCTCCATTTCTAAAATAGAAATGTGAATTATTTATTTACTTATTTTTTACTGTATTGAATATGTAGATTGCTTTATGTAACATATACATTTTTAATATTAATTTATTTTATTTTTTCAGTGTTCCAAGATTCATTGTTAATGCCCACACCCTGGGCTCCGTGCAATTCGTGCCCTCAATACCCACCACCAGTCTCATCCCTTTCCCCATCCCTCTCCCTTCCAAAACCCTTTGTTCATTTCTCAGAGTCCAAAGTCTCTCATGCTTCATCTCCCCCTCTGATTTACCCCAGTTCACATTTCCTTTCCTTCCCCCACTGTCATCCATGTTACTCTTTATGCTCCAAAAGTAAGTGAAACCATATGATACTTGACTTTCTCTGCTTGGCTTATTTCACTCAGCATAATCTCCTCCATTATTAGCTACCAGGGAAATTCAAATCAAAGCCACATTGAGATATCACCCTACATCAGTCAGAATGGCCAACATTAATAGGACAGGAAACAATAAGTGTTGGAGAGGCTGTGGAGAAAGGGGGACCCTCTCACACTGCCAGTGGGACTGCAAATTGGTGCAGCCACTTTGGAAAACACCATGGAGGGTCCTTTAAAATTAAAAATAGTGCTACCCTATGACCCCGCAATTGCACTACTGGGTATTTACCCCAAAGATACAGATGTGGTGAGAAGAAGGGCCATATGTACCCCAATGTTCATAGCAGCAATTGCCACAATTGCCAAACTGTGGAAAGAGCCAAGGTGACCTTCAACAGACAAATGGATAAAGAAGATAGGGTCCATATATACAATGGAATATTATGCCTTCATCAGAAAGGATGAATACCCAACTTTGGTAGCAACATGGACAGGATTGGAGGAGACTGTGCTGAGTGAAACAGGCCAAGCAGAAAAAGTCAAATATCATATGATTTTACTTACTTGTGGAGCCTAAGGAGTAACATGGATGCCAGTAGGAGAAGGAAAGGAAATGTGAATTGGGGTAAATCAGAGAGGGAGATGAAAGATGAGAGACTTTGGATGCAGAAACAAACTGAGGGTTTTGGAGGGGAGAGGATGGGGGATGGGTGAGCCTGATGGATGGTATTGAGGGTACAAATTGCACGGAGCACAGGGTGTAGAGCATAAACAATGAATCTGGGAACACTGAAAAAATAAAATCATGTAAAAAAAACCCTAATGATGTACTGTGTGGTGTCTAACATAATGTAATAAAAGATTATTAATTACAGAAAAAAATTAAAAAGAACAGAAATACAGTAGAACACATTAATAAAACTAGAAGCTGGTTTTTTTTTTTGAAACAATTAATACGATTGATAAACTATTGGCCAGACTTATCCAAAAGAAAAGAGAAAAGACCCAAGTTAATAAAATTGTGAATGAAATGGGAGAGATCACGATGAACACCAAGGAAATAGAAACAATTATTAGAAATTATTAACAAATATATATAAATAAACTAAACAACCTGGAAGTAATAGATGCCTTCCTGGAAACCTATAAACTACCAAGACTAAAACAGGAAGAAACTGACAATTTGAGTAAACCGATAATAAATATTGAAATTGAAGTGATGATCAAAAACCTCCAAGAGACAAGAGTCCAGGCCTGATGGATTCCCCGGGGAATTCTACTAAACATTCAAAGAATAAATAATATCTACTCTCCTGAAGGAAACAGAAGGAAAACTTCAAACTTGTTTTATGAGGCTAGCTTTGCCTTGATCCCAAAACCAAGAAGAGACCCCATCAATAAGGAGAATTACAGATCAATATCCCTGGTGAATATCAATGTCAAAATTCTCAACAAGATCCTAACCAATAGGATCTAACTGATCCATTTGAGGAAAGCCTAACCCCCTGGAGTAGAACTTCCTTAACTGCCCTGTAGGACACATAATTAAGTCTCACTATCTTCTCTGAGATCATTCCACTGCTGAAGGTGGACATGGAAATAAAAACTTTCAGACTGAAACTTACACCAGTGGTAAGACCATTTGCAGAGATGACCCCACATCCCTGTCTTTCTCTGTAGCCATGTCTCTGGCAGTGTGTGCATCACCTTCCAGAAGGTGGTGGAGACTGTTCCTCCACCTTTCTTCTGGGCTGGATTAAGATTTTTTTATGTGCTTTGGCCAGCAGGATATGATAGGATTGACAGAGGACCTTAGAGCCTTGTGCATTTCTGTTGCTCTCTCTTGGAACTCTGCCTGCAAAAAGTGAATTAAGTTGGGTGGATTGCCAGAGGAAATGAGGACATGGGCAGCAGAACCCAGTTGCCCAAGTCAAGGCCCTCTGGATCAATCATAGCTCGCTAGCCAAAATTTAATTACATTAGAATATGCTGTTGAGATCAGCAGAACTCACTCAGCTTACACACAGCTGACTCAAAACTGTTGAAATTTTCAACAGAGATTGGAATAACTCATAACCATGCATTCTATTTGTTCTAAAGTCATTATACTAAGCCATTTGCTTTCAGGATGGCTTGCTATGCAGCAACACTCATGATTATTCTGTAATTTGAGTTTATTTTTGGATAACAGTTACAAAGTGATGCTAGGGGCCTCTGGGCAGCTCAGTCAGTTGAGCATATGACTCTTTCAGCTCAGGTCAGGATCTCAGCTGGATCAAGCCCCACCTAGGGTTCCAACTCAGCAAAGAGTCTGCTTGGGATTCTCTTTCTCTTTCCCTCTGCCCCTCCCCACCTTCTCTCTCTCTCTGTCTTTCTCTCTCTCTCTCTCTCTCACTTTCTCTCTCTCTTCCTCAAATAAATAAATCTTAAATTTAAAAAAAAGTGACTAATGAGGATCTGTTTCATGTGCCAACTAGGGTTTGGAAGAGCATGTATTTTTGTGGAGATTAAAGTGTGACCCAGAGTCATGTACCTAGGCAGGAATTCAAGCTTCCTGTGTCCTACAGAGACATCTTGACTTGACATTTTGAGTCCCAATGAGACTCATTTTCAGCGTTGACCCTCAGAATGGAAGAATATAAGTTTATTTCTTTTAAACCCTCAGTGTGGTAATTGATTGTAGCAGCAACAAGAAAATGATAAAGACTTTTCTCCAACAAAATTTTCTCTGAAGAAACTAATTTAAACCTCTCAACTCATTCACTTAGCTTCCTTGGATAAGAGCATTTTGTGTTAAAATCCTACCTTAAGAAGAAGAAAAATCTAAAGTCAGTTTGGAGATATCCAGCCTTAATAGCTGGTACAGAAGAGTTCTTCTTGCATAAATGTCAATGTGGTTCTGTCTTTGTGGTCTCTGGGCTTTAAGATAAGAAATTGATTCATTGTGAACATTACAGTCACCTGTCCTACTCTAAATTTTTATACATTCCTAGGATTCCATGTGAATGCAAATGTTCATTCTTTTCATTTCTTTACCCTCCATGTTCCTCTCAAGTTTTCTTTCAAAGCAATAGATAGGTTGTAATGAGTTATAATGATGGTTTTGAGCCTTTTGCATGTACATCCATGCATGTTTTCTTGGAATAAATATGTACATGAATACACATATATTTACATCCACAATATTTACTCTTGAACATTCTTTGTCCCACAAAGTAATTCCCCACATTTATTCTTTCCTTACAACATTCCATGAAGTTTTTTTTTTACTTTAAATTTATTTTATTTTTTCAGTGTTCCAAGATTCATTGCCCATGCCCCACACCCAGTGCTCCATGCAATAGGTGCCCTCAGTACCCTCCACCAGGCTCTTCCATCCCCCCACCCCCTCCCTCCAAGTCCCTCAGTTTGTTTCTGTGTCCAAAGTCTCTCATGTCTCGTTAAGTTTATGATTCCAAATTGTGTTAGAAGGAAACAAAGGCTGGAGAGATTACACTCTAACAATTGCATAACAAAGCAGTTAGAACTTACTCTGCATCTTCTGGCATTCTATGAAAATGGAATCTTGCAGTGTGTCCTCATGATTTTTCAATGACTCTTTCGATTCCTAAAGTTGCACACTTCAAATTTGCACAATTTATTCCATATAAACGTGGTCCGGTAAATTAATTGGAATTTAAAAAGTTTAGTGATGCATAACTCAGGGTCAGATCTGGAGCGCAGTTAGCTGAATCACAACTAACAGGTTTGGAGAGCTCTCTTCCAGCTGTGAAAAAGCAAAGGTTCACATGTGGATATTAAAATAGTGGAATTAAATTAAGACAATTCACATTTGATAGACTCATGAATTTTGTTACTAGACGATTATCTACATATATGAAAGGAGTAAATGACATAAATTGTTTGAAGACAGAAGAGCACTACAGCCATTCACCTCATGGATCAACTTTAGAGACAAAATGCTGAGATTTGCACTTGACTAAAGACTCATGAGGAGCCCTGCAGAGATCAGAACAATTCCCTGCCCTACAATCCCCTTTGATAATAAAGATATTATACTAATCCAGTTTATTTTATGATGCTTTCTATGTAACAGTAGTTAACTAATATAATAAGGAAGTTATGCAGAACTGACAGCATCGTAATAATCTGATTCTTTTTATTCTAGGCATTTATTCTGATAATTGAAGGTAGCATTTATGATTACTGTATTCTTCAAGTTTATTTCATGTAACTGTACTAAAAGTGAGTCCACTGAGACCCTTTTGAAGTAACATGGAAAGGACAGGAGGACATGAATGTCTGCAGAAAACTTGTGACTCAGAATCACATCCTGGACAGAAATCCAGGCTTCCTAGTAAGTCATCCTGTGGTTATGAGGATGATACATAATGGATGATACTGATATTGTTCATTTGTTGCCCCTTTAGAGGTTATGACAATATTTCGCATAGTAAAAGATATTTCATTTAGAGAAACAGAAGGAACCATATTTACAGGTAGCCCTGGAAATTTTCAACCAAAGACCAGAAAATAATGTAGCAAAACCCCTGAAATGCCACCAGTGTTTCAACTTAATGAATATATCTTACAAATGGGCACTGATATTCCATAAATCAATGAATAGATATGCCTGGGAGGGAAATACCTTGCATAACAGATGTATGATTGAATATTTTGTTTCCTCATCCCTAGGCCATGTTTGACTCTAGCCCATATTAGGTCCATTTCTTTTTTCCATATTTGTCTTTCTGTGTAGATTCCACTTGGAGACATGTATTTTATTATCATTTTTTTTTTTTTTTGCCAGTGACTAGGTGGACACAGCTGTTTAACAAAAGGATCCTAATGTGTAGAAAAATCCTTCTGCACTCTCAGGTAGTTAAGTTAGTGATACACAATGGAATGATGTTCACAATAGTGAAACAAAGTATTTCAGATTTTTCTCTGTTATAAACTTATATAAATAGCTATGGTGGCCAAAAGTAGATTTTCCATAGGAGTAGTATTCAGTCAATCAAAAAAATAGTCATTATGATATGTTTTATTTGAGAATAAATTATGCTTTTTAAAAAGATTTTCTTTATTTATTTGACAGAGACAGAGATCACAAATAGGCAGAGAGGCAGGCAGAGAAAGAGACAAAGCAGGCTCCCCTCTGAGCAGAGAGCCTGATGTGGGACTTGATCCCAGGACCCTGAGATCATTACCTGAGCCAAAGGCAGAGGCTTAACCCTCTGAGCCACCCAGGCACCCCAAGAAGAAATTATTCTTAACACATTCATGTAGTCCTTGGAATAAGTGGGAATGTCCAAATATGCCACACACAAGTTTAGGAACAACAAGGAGACAGTAGGAAAATGACAAAGGGAAAATCTCTTAGATATCAAAATTATCACAAAGCTTAATAAAATAAGTTAAATATATTGTGTGAGATATCAAAATAAAAAAACATAAATTCTGGGCAATAAATTAGGGAAGCAAGTTCCACTTCCACAATTCATATAAAAACAATCACAACTTGTGACTCAAATCCCTTGGACCCTGAAATCATGGGCACTTCTACAGCTTCAGGACAACTGTTCCTTCTAGAGATGGCATCCCAAAGAATCTCATCAAAACCCTCTTTATGTCTTTGTTCCTCAGGCTGTAGATGAAGGGATTCAGCATGGGTGTGACCACTGTGTACATCACCGAGGCTACTGCACTTGAGCGGGAGCTCTGGGTGGGAGTAGAGCTAAGGTACACTCCTAGGGCTGTACAATAAAATAAGGAGACAACTGAGAGATGAGAAGCACAAGTGGAAAATGCTTTATACTTTCCCTGAGCTGATGATATCCCAAGTATGGAGGAAACTATCTTAGAGTAAGAGTAAATGATCCCAGCCAGGGAACCACCACACAGCAGCACAGCTGCAAAATACATCACCATGCTACTAAGAAAGATGTCAGAACAGGCAAGTTGGATCATCTGATTGAGTTCACAGAAAAAGTGGGGTATTTCCATCTCTGTACAGAAGGACAACTGTAACACCATTAAGCTTTCTAACAAGGAATGCAGGACACTTATGATCCAGGTAAACAGAACCAGCAGTCCACACAACTGGGGTTTCATGATGACCATGTAGTGCAGGGGGTGACAGATGGCCATGAAACGGTCATAAGCCATCACAGTCAGGAGAAAGACATCTAATCCTGAAAAGAGTAGGAAAAAATACATCTGACTGAGACAGCCATTGTAAGTGATTACTTTGCTCCGAGTCTTGATGTTCCACAACATCTTGGGGACAGTGGTGGAGGTGAAACAGATGTCTACAAAGGACAGGTTGGTGAGGAAGAAGTACATGGGGGTGTGGAGGTGGGAGTCAGAGCTGACAGCCAGGATAAGGAGCAGGTTTCCAAACACAGTGATCAGGTACATGGAGAGGAAAACCACAAATATGAGGGGCTGCAATTCTGGTTTCTCTGAAAATCCCAGTAGCTGGAACTCTGAAATTCCTGTACTGTTTCTCGTGTCCATTGGAGGAGCTGATTACCCCTACAGGGGGAAATAACATGATTAATTTTGACATAAATAGGCATTGCTCTCATTGTGGAATGCAACAATTTATATTTTCAGTCCAGAAATTAATTTCAATATTTTGTGAATGGATCTGGGCCCTTTGAGAGGATCTCCAGTTCTTCTCTGATTAGGAATTTCTATCCCAACATCAAATGTTTCCCCAACAGGTCAGGTATTATATAGTTTTAATAAGAAATTATTTCATGCATTTGAAGAAATATAGAGTGTCAACCATGTTTCAGAAAGTTCTAGTCATAAAGAAGAGGGTGTTGAAAATCAATAGTCCCTAAAATTCAATGATGTTGTTAGGGTAGGAGCACATATAAAGATTAAATAATTGTGAGAGGGGGAGAGAAGATATGAACAGAGCAGAAGCTGGTGAAGGGAGAGAATGTGTCATGTGTTATGCTGGGTTTTCAGTCAAGATTGACTAAGAAGGTGACATCTGAACAGAGACTTCAAGCAAGAGAGGGTGGAAGATGGGAGGTCTTCCCAGCAGGGGGAACACCTGGTGAAAAGGCCTTGAGGAAGTGCTTCTGTCAGAAAATCAAGGCTCAGAAAGAAACCAGTGTGTTGAGCAGAAACAAGAGGGAGGGTGATGAAAGGTGGTGGCAGTGAATTTCATGGAATCAAGTGGCCTCATAGTTGCTTAAATTTGAAGACATGTGACTTCCTCATCCATACTATGTACCTCTTTCAATATTGAACCTGGTTGCAGTAGGATCCTGTTAACAAACACCCCTTCATGGGGTGCCTGGGTGGCTCAGTTGGTTGGGCGACTGCCTTCGGCTCACGTCATGATCTCGGAGACCTGGGATCAAATCCCGCATTGGGCTCCCTGCCCGGTGGGAAGCCTGCTTCCTCCTGTCTCAGTCCCTCTGCTTATGTTCCCTCTCTAGCTGTGCTTCTCTCTGTCAAATAAATAGAATCTTAAAAAAAAAAAAAACAACCCCCCCCAAAACAAAAACAAACACCCCTTCTTGGTATTATCTGTTGACTGAATTTAGTTTGTGTATGATAAGTGTCACTTAGAATAGAGGAACCCATGTATCCCTGCTCTGAGGACTGCTCTGAGGACTCATGCTTCAAGTTGCTCTTGTACACGTGTGCATGCACACACACACACACACACACACACACAATATCATGTACACACTATACATTACATCATTTCTTCCTGGTGTACTCTATGTCCTTATCACCTTCCACCTCATGCTTGCTCCAGTGCACTGTTCAGAATATGAACGCATATACATCATATTACCTTTTCCATAAGGAATGTAGAAACGTTACACAGTAATTCCTATTCATAGCTTCCCAGGTTCAAATTATCTTGGGGCTGCATTTTGAAATGGACACTTTTTGATCTATATGTAAAGTAACATAAATAATTGTGTTCAATAGATAGATAGAGAGAGAGAGATGGAGGGAGGGAGAAATGAGATAGACATAAGAGTAAAATAATCTAATAATCTCAGTTGTCCTGAAAGACCTCAGGGAAGGAAAGCTTCTTGGGTGCTGGTGGCATCCAATCCTGGTTAGATCCCATTTATATCCAGCAAAATTAATTAAAGAGCAAATATAAATTGTCCAAAAGACAAAGGTTGTTACATTTTTATGGTCAAACACCTTACAGATTGAAGATCATGAGAGAAAAATGAATAAAGACAATAAACCAAAACTTCACAGAATAAGGCATTTTATTAACATATAGAAAAAACCCAAAAACTTGTTTTTCCTGTGCCTACTCCATATTTATTTGACCAAATGGTTTTTGTTTGGTCCAATAGAGGATGAAATCAGCCCCTTTATCACTTTTCTTGTGCGACATCATTTTGTGTTATTTGTCAGTCTTAGGCTTTGGGTTTTAGTCACTATCTTGACAAGTCCCAGGAACACATCTACATCTATTGGTTCTGTTCTTGTTCAACATGCAAAGGCCTCCCTAGACTCTGTAAAATCCTACACATCCCACAGCAATCTATCTTCTTAGTCTGAATACTCTTCATATGACTTATTTAAGGATATTATCTTATACCTACATTTATCCCACTGTGTTCTTGTCTGTCACTCTGATGTAAGGACCAAAAGGTTCAGGGGCTTCACCTGAGGTGCTCATCTTTTTCTTTATGGATGTGGGTTTAAATGCACTTGTATAGAAACAAGTTCAAGAAAATGAGACATTATGAAATACAAAGAATGTCAGAGGAGCTAGAACCAGGTTAAAGAGCAGTTTCAGCACAATGGTATTCATCAACATTTAATTGAGTTTACAGAAAAAAACTGAAATAGGATCCACAGGAGCAGTAATTCCACAGAATCAACATATGCAAGTAATAAAATTTCCCAAGACATTGAAATAGAAGGTATAAAATATAAAGTTATTAGAAATTTCTGGCACACAGCAGATGCTCTTTTAGTATGTGTTGAATGAATCAGGAAATTGTTCTCATTATATATGGACATTTAATACATGACAAAGTTGCATTTCAATTTAGTTGGAAAAGATTGGATTGCTGATGAAAGTTGGCACAAATAGCTTTCTATGTGGAAAGTAGTGCAGTGGTTCCTTATCTTACACATCTCACAAAAGATTAGGAGAAAACCCACAGTTTAGGGGTAACAATTTCATTTTAGCTTCACATCTAGAAACCTCTGTAGAAAATCCACAGACAGGCAAACAATCATAATTAAGGTAAAAAACTTAGAAGTAAGAAGATATATACATTTAACTAAATAAAATTTAAAATCATTCTATGGTCAAAATATGTAATTAAAATCAATAGCAAAACTCTGGTTTATTAAAATCATTTGAAATGCTGAGAATTATAGATAAATAGGTATATAATATGTGGACATATATTACTAATAAGCAAATATCCATGGAGGCTAAACCATTGTAGGAGCTCATTAATATTTTAAAAACTCACAAGAAATCTCAAACCCATCACCCTGAGAAAACACTCAAAGTTCTGTCACAATGATTTGGGTTCAAATTTTTGAACACATAGCATAGAAGTATTTTGTAATTTTGCTATCAGAACTGTGAAGTGTTATGTTTCTCAGAGATTCTGAAGGCAGTTACAAATATAAAAAATATAGATGCTCCTCTGGGTGCCTGGCAACGTTTATTGGTAAAGTGTGGGACTCTAAGCTTGGGACTGTAGGCTCAAGCCCCACGTTGGGTGTAGAGATTACTGAAAAAAATAAAATATTTTAAAAATAAAAATATTATTTCCCTCAGGATTTTTCAGTCTCTGCACTAAGGACAGTTGGTGCCAGATCTTCCTCTGGTTCTTTGGTTGTGGAAGATAGTTTTAACTATTTAAAAATATTTTGTAGCATTGATATATCATAATTTAATTAGAAAAAATATGAAAGACCATCAAAAGTGTAAATGGTACAGTCACACCATGAAATGTCATAGAGATGTTGAAATAATGAATCAGCATCACACTGGTTGAGTAGAAGGACTTGTAGAAGTTACTCCTGAGTAATAAGCCTGGGGGAGAAAAGCTAGGAAGAACAGTTGTGCCAGAACATAAAGAATACTCACAATATGCATAGGTGTCTTTCTACACATATGAATTGAAAGTGTGTGAATTTGTAAGTGTGCATAGTAATAGGGTCCATGGTCAAAGGAACAAGGCTGATACAAAAGTGAAGGTCAAGCAAAGCTTTATTTTGAGCCAAGTATCAGAATTTTACTGGCCAGCCGGGGTCACTTCCCAGGGGAAAAGGACAACACCTAATTTCTTAGGCTAGCTTTTATAGGGCACCCCCCAAATCACAAGTTGACCTGGGTCATGTAGCTATCTGAGTTAATTTATATTTCCATTTTATAGAGGAAAACTGCACCCCGAGCTGACCCGACTCACATGGTTTGCCTGAGTTAATTTGCACTTCCATGGTCCCTGGAACCCGGAGGTTTTGGGGCATTTCCATCTGACCCCAAGTACTGGTAATGGGCTGCCCATTGTTAGTTTGCATCTGAATACCTCCCAGGATGCTCCTGGGATGGGAGGTAAAGGGGGTTAACTGGTTGGGCATCTCCCCCAACCTGGCTCACCCTTGTTCTCCAAGGGCTGTTTTTCCATAACGCCTGGAGCTGATTTTCTGAGTAAACAAGATGGTGGCTTGGATTTCTAAATAGGTCCTTACACATAGCACATTACAGCTTTAAGGAAACAAAGACTTTTGAAAGAAAGAAAAATGGTGGAAATGCACTTAGGGTAAGCAAAATGGCTCAAAAGAACTGTCTGAAATAAAATTTAAGGAAGTCCCCAAACCAAATTCTGAATAAAAAGGTTTAAAACAGTAATAATGAAATGAAATTGACATTGGTACAAATCTAATTAAATTGCCATGGACTCAGGAGCTAAAGAATATGAAAAGGTCTTTTTTTTTTTTTTTTAATATTTTGTTTATTTGACAGAGAGAAACACAGTGATAGAAGGAACACAAGCAGGGGGAGTGAGAGAGGGAGAAGCAGGCTTCCCGCTGAGCAGGGAGCCCGATGTGGGACTCAATCCCAGGTCTCCGGGATCATGACCTGAGCTGAAGGCAGTCGCTTAACCAACTGAGCCACCCAGGCACCCCAAGAATATGAAAAGGTCTTCTAATGTGGAAAGAAATTGGTATCTAAAGTTCTAGTGTCATGTAACAAAGAGATCAAGTATGTTTATGGAAGATAAAGTGATTCTTCATCAAATGTAAAGAAGAATGACTTTCATGTGATAGTATTACTACTTTAGAGAGATAAAAGGCCAAAAGGACCAAGAAGGAATACAGAGATGTAAACATTAGTTGGACTATACTTATAAAGGGTGATTTGTGAGCAATAAGTATGAAGAAGGACATTCACTTTCATTTTTTTGAAAAAAGGTATCCACCAGTGAAATATATTAAGGTGACTGATTAATTCTTTCAGAAAAAAAAAATAAAGAAGCAAACAAACCTTAGAAAAGGCATGGAGGAAATATATTATGACTAACTCACAGACTTTACCACCCAAATTCATACATTCTCACACATTTTGCATGAATATATCTAAACATACATTAAAAAGCAAAATGGCAAGTAGTTAAATTGGTGAAATAAACAGCAAATCTTTGCTGAGAGATTGGGGAAAAAATCAGGAATAAAACCACTCTGATCCTACTATGCAAAATCCAAGGCCTCCCACAAGCAATTTTCAACAGAGAAAGTGGGTGTCTAGCTAAGCCAGGACATATTCAGGTTCACAGGTGATGAGGTAATGGTAAAGGAAGCTCAATAGCATACCCTTTCACACATAATCCATCTAAAAATTTTCATTTGATTACTCGAGAAAGGAGGTACTGTGATATGTATGTTTCATGGATTGCTCTTGCATAGATGTATCTGAGAAAGTTCTTTTGCCTGGATTTTCTCCTTAGTATGGAAATGTTATCTAATATGTCCCATTTTAAACATGCAAAGACATCCTCACATCACTGTATATCCTTCCACAGCTAATCGTTGATTTTTTACCCTGGTTAATTGCAGAGATCCTTGGTCTCATGTTCTACATTTACACTTTCCAACCCTCATACGATTGGGTTTCCCTTAGTATGACTTACTTGTTAATGTTGAAGCTTGCATTTCTGAGTTCTATGTTCACTTCTATTTTTAGCTTCATAAATACATAAATAAATCAACTAGTAAATTTCTTAATCAAGCCAACAAACAGCCACAGCAAACTCTCAACTCAGAGTTAGGCTGGATTGGCCCTCAGGTGACCTCAGGTAAAAGCTCTTGACTTTCATGCTCTTGACTTTCTCCTGCAGCCCCTGCTGGGCAGTAAAACTCATCTAGATGGTGGGGTCTCTGCAAGGAAGGTCTCTACATGGAAATCAAAATACCTTTCTGGTTGGTAGATGATGGAGGATGAAGCTCTGTCCACAGACAAGAGAGCAGGAATGGGTCAGATTCCAGAGCCCCATTCACACCTAGGACTACATGAGGAACCACCAGGTCCTGTCATTCCAAGGTCGTCTGCACTATGGGACTGCAGCTGAGGAGGTATTTACACCTGCTTTGGTCTGTTCATTAGGCACAGTTCCCTCTTGTTCCTCCCACCTGTAGGCACATGATTTCCCGGTGGGACACAAGTTTGGACACAAAAAACATTTTTCTTGTTGAATTTCTTTTCCTAGGAAACCAGGTGATAATCCAGGTGAAGTCAGTTTTTCTTACTCTTTTTCTATAACTTCTTCTGCATTTCAGAGATCTAAACTCCCAGCATCTTATCCCACTCCTGAGTAAATGCTTTCTCCTGTTTAAGACTGAGGAATTGGTATTAACTTGGTCCACTGGGCCCTTCAAAGCACTAAGGTGTGGTGAAGACACAATCCCTGATATCCCTAGAATGTTACTTTTCCCTTTTCCAACAAAGATGAAAGGTTTTTTCCTTTAATATAAAATCCTGGGCACAACACTTCTTGGCTTATGACAATTTCGCCAAGAGAATTAGGAATTTTCGCAATTCTATCTCAAGTTCAGAGCTATGGCTTAAAATATTACCATAAAATATTTGTTAATTATAAGAGATATATTTTTAAAATTTTAATTAATTTTTATTTTTTTCCTTAACCCAGCCACCCTATTCCTCCCCTACATCCCCCAGCAACCCTCAGTGTGTTTTCTGATGTTGAATCTCTTATGATTTGTCTCCCTTCCCAGTCCCATCTTGTTTCATTTTTTTCCTTTCCCACATGAACCCCACCTTGCCTCTCAATTTCCTCATATCAGAGAGATCACAGGATAATTGTCTTTCTCTGATTGACTTATTTTGCTCAGCATAATACCCTTCAGTTCCATCCATGTCATTGCAAATGGCAGGATTTCATTCTTTTTGATGGCTCCATAGTATTCCATTATATATATACCACATCTTTTTTATCCATTCATCTGTTGATGGACATCTAGTTTATTTCCATGGTTTGGCTATTGTGGACACTGCTGCTATAAACATTTGGGTGCATGTGCCCTTTTGGATCACTACATTTCTATCTTTAGGGTAAATACCAGGTAGTGCAATTGCTGGGCTATAGGGTAGTTCTATTTTCAAACTTTTGAGGAACCTCCACACTGTTCTCCAAAGTGGCTGCACAAGCTTGCATTACCACCAATAGTGTAGAATGGTTCTGCTTTCTCTGCATCCTCACCAACACCTGTTGCTTCCTGACTTGTTAATTTTTAGCCATTCTGACTTGTGTAAGGTGGTATCTCACTGTGGTTTTGATTTGTATTTCCCTGATGCTGAGGGATGTTGAGCACTTTTTCATGTCTCTGTTGGCCATTTGGATGTCTTCTTTGGAGTATTATCTGTTCATGTCTTCTGTCCATTTCTCAATTGGATTATTTGTTCTTTGGGTGTTGAGTTTGATAAGTTCTGTATAGATTTTGGATACTAGCCCTTTATCTGATATGTCATTTGCAAATATCTTCTCCCATTCTGTCAGTTGTCTTTTGGTTTTGTTGACTGTTTCTTTTGCTGTGCAAAAGCTTTTGATCTTGATGAAGTCCCAATAGTTCATTTTTTCCCTTGCTTCCCTTGCCTTTGGCGATGTTTCTAGGAAGAAGTTAAATGTGCATATTGCATAGTTAGTGTCCCTGAAGACAATTATAATATGGTTTCACTAATGTGTGGAATATAAGAAGCATAGAGGACCACAGTGGAACAGAGGGAAAACTGAACAGGAAGAAATCAGAGATGGAGGCAAACCTTGAGAGACTCTGGATTTCAGGAAACAAACTGAGGTTTAAAGAAAGGTGGAGTGTGTGGGGATGGCATAACCAGGTGATAGGTATTAAGGAGAACACAGGATATGATGAGCACCAGGTGTTATATGCAACTAATAAATCATTGAACACTACATTAATAATGAAGATGTACTTTTTGTAGGTTAATGAAATTAATAAAAAGATAAAGTAGAAAAACATAAATGAACGAAGGAAATTTGGTCCTTTGGGTCCATATTGGAATGGCAATGTTTGTTCTGATTTACACAAACATAAAAAAGTCTGGTCAGAAAGGATAAACACTCACAATTTGCATTGACTTGAATGGAACCAGGGGGATTATGATAAGTGAAATAAATCAAGCAGGGAAAGGCAATTATCATATGATTTCAGTCATATATATACTGGGATAGTAGAGATGATATTAGGGGAAAGAAGGGAAAACTGAAGAGGGGAGAATCAGTGGAAGAGAAAAACCATGAGAAATTATGGACTCCTGGAAACAATCTGAGGGTTCTAGAGGGGAAGAAGTTGGGAGATAGGGTATTAATGAGGGCATGTGTTGTAATGAGCACTGGGTAGCATATGAAAATAATGAATTATTGAAGGCTCATCAAAAACTAATGATGCATGGTGACTAACATCACATATTAATAATAAAAAGTCTGGGCAATAAACAGACAGAGGGAGAGGGAGTGAGTAATAAATGAATAAGCAAGAAGAATGGTCAAATAAGCTCAGGTGGTCCCTGAGAGACTGTGATTTTATCATCTCCCTTGGTTCTGGCAGCTTCTGACCCCTGATTACATTCCATTATGCCCAGAAAAAATGATAGGAAAACAGAATAAATGTATTTAAAAGACAGGGATTGGGCACCTGGGTGGCTCATCAGGTTAAAGCCTCTGCCTTTGGCTGAGGTCATGATCTCAGGGTCCTGGGATTGAGGCCTGCATTGGGCTCTCTGCTCAGTGGGGAGCCTGCTTCCTCCCCTCTCTCTCTGCCTGCCTCTCTGCCTACTTGTGATCTCTCTCTCTGTCAAATAAATAAATAAAATCTTAAAAAAAATAAAAAATAAAAGATGGGGATCTCTTATGGTGCACTTACACAAAACTATATCAATAAAAATGTAAAAATGTGTGGATATTAATATATATATTTATTTTATATATCCTATAGGATATACTATATATCCTTGATCAAAGGGATATACCAATACTTCACAAAAGGAAGTACACTCAATACAATAAAAGGTGGGTATTTTTATGTCAAGTACAGAAAAATTATTTTTTCTCTACCTCCTGCATCATTATTTGCTTGTTTTCTTTCTATGTTGTCTGATAGGGGATAAGATTAGCCCCTTGTCCCTTTTCTAATGTGGCATCTTTGGACAGAGATTTTTGGACTTTGGATACAGATATCTTTTTGAGGAAACTCTAATATTCAAATGGGCACCTCTAATCCTCACTCCTAATTTCATCCATGTGCAAAGCCCTTCTCAGACCATGCTCTATAAATCCTGCCCACACCATGAAAATTCCCTTTATACTGAGTAACTTGCTTCATATGATGATGCTATATGATTACACACATTTATTTCATTGTACTGTCCTCACTGTTATAATGTAATATTCAAAAGAGCAGAGATCTCACCTTCTGTGCTCATTTTTGTTTTTTTGACCAAGTTATCTGACTATATATTTAATATAAAAAGATGTAAGAGTATGAAAAGTTACAGAATGAATGAAAGAGTATGAAAAGTTAAAAGAATGAAGGGATCACAAAACCATGTTAGAATTGGTAGTTTTATTTATTATTTATTTATTTATTTATTTATTTATTTATTTATTTATTTATTATTTTTTAGTTTTAAAGATTTTATTTATTTGACAGAGAGGAACACAGCCAGAGAGGGAACACAAGCAAGGGGAGTGAGAGAGGGAGAAGCAGGCTTCCCACCAAGCAGGGAGCCTGATGTGGGACTTGATCCCGCGTCTCCAGGATCATGACCTGAGCCGAAGGCAGTTGCCTAACCAACTGAGCCACACAGGCACCCCATAGAACAGGTAGTTTTAAAACAACTGTTATAAGCCAAATTCTTTTTTTTAACAAATTTTTAATACATTTATTAATTTATTTTTCAGTGTTTCAAGATTCATTGTTTATACCCCACACCCAATGTTCCATGCAATATGGGCCCTCAATATCCACCACCAGGCTAAATTCTATGTTAAATCACAATGAACTGAAATAGATATAAAATAGCAATCATTAGTGATATCAACCTGGATTAATAATCAAATTGGGAAAGATGTAGACATGAAAGAATATAATAGGTAATGTTCCTAGAATGTTCTGACCTATGGCAGATGCTCAGGTTTTATTTGTTAAATAAATTAGTAATTAGGTCTTAATATATATGGACATTTACCACATGGCAAGGTTGTATTTCCATTTTGTTGGAAAAGGTTGAATTTCTCAATAACTGCTGACATAAAGAGATATCAGTCTAGAAGAATATGAAATCTCTCCCCTCCCTCAGACCTTACAAAAAACCAGAGGGCTTATGACTTCAGCGTAAGTGTAAACACACAATTCCTCTCTGGATGATAGATGTTAGGGCCTAAAGCTCTGTCCTCAGCTGAGACAGCAGGAAGGAGTGAAACATGGGTGCCCAGCCAGAATCAGGACTCAGAACAAACAGACAAGCATGTCCCTTCCAGTCCAAGGTTCCCTAGGCTGATGGACTGGGGATGAGGAGATACTTACAGATCCCTGCATCTATTTCTTAGGCACATTTCCCTCTCGTGACTCCAACATCTAAGCGCATGATTCTCAAGTGGAAAAGTCCTCTGGATGAAGAGGAAAATTACCCCAAGCAGGCCCAGGCCAGCAGGCCCCAGAAGATGAAAAGGTACTGGCTCAGTTGGTAGAATAAGAGATAACCATAAGCTGGGAGCAAGTGATAACCAGCTTCTATAAACAGGTTTCTATAAACAGGTTTCTATAAACAGGTTTCCTGCCACAAGCTCCTGCACTGTTCTAACAGCCTAAAGGAACACCAGCATTCCCCCCAGCTCCCCAGTTTAAACCCATCTACCAGCAGTCAGTATAGCCCTAGGAAACTAACCTCCTGTACCTCCCTATAAAAATCCTGTAACTCCACTACTTGGGGCCCAGAATTTTTAGTGTGAGCTCATCTGGGTCCACTGGCATAAAATAAACCCAAGTTCTCCTGCTTAGCTCTGAGTGTCACTCAGTTTCTCACCAGTCTGGTTATTTTCTGCAACATGGACAGAAAGTATATTTTCCTAATGAATCCGCTCCTAAAAGACTAGGTTAGAGATTAAACAAATCCAGTTCTTTTGTTTGTTTTACTCCTTTTCCTTGACCTTGCCCTCTACCTGATGTAAAAATCTCTGAGCACTTTATTTTAGCTTCCAGTTACAATTTTCTCCAAGTCTACAATGGACTGAGGAACATGCCTGGGTTAGGTCTCTGTATCTTGAAAGCATGGACATGTGGTGTAGATCCAGCCCTTCTATCTCCTGACTGGATCTACTATTCTATTCAATAAAGTGGAGAAGTGGGTTCTTCTGATAATAAATCTTGGTAATCACACACATTGGCTTCAAGACACTTTAACCATTACAATTAGGAATTTCTTACTTTATCACACATTAAAAGCTGTCACTTGACCTTTGTTATAAAAAATTTTTTATTGTAATAGATGTATTTAGATCTTTTAATGTACTATAATGTGAGCACATCATACCATAGGGATTTTTATTTAATATTTATAAATTCTAATCCCTCATGAATTTTATTTAATTTTTATTTTTTTAATATTTATAAATTCTAATCCCTAATGAAGTTCATAAATAAACTTCATTGTAGAAATAATTCTTGATGGTGTGCAGTGATCTGTCTACATTTAATATCCAAGTATATGGTTGTTCTTGAGTGTCACTTTTCTCAGGATGCTTCTAGTTCTCGGCTCTGGGACAGTGGTTCTCAAGCAGAAATGAATTTTCTTGGAGAAGGTTTGGCAATGTCTGAAGGGATAATGCTGAATACCTACAATCCAAAGGAAAGCATCCCCACAATGTTATTATCCTGGTGTAATTGTCAACCACAAAAGTTTGAAACCTCTATAGACCAGCATCTCTGCCACTTCAATGTGCCTGTGAAACAACCCAGATCCCAGTACAAATACAGGATCTGATCATGGGTCTTGGGTGGCCCAGGGATTCTACATTTCCGGCAAGCTCCCAGGTGATGCTGATGTGTGGGTCCTGGTCTGTATTCCTGTGTAAGAAATAGGTGTGGGAGGGGGTTATTGCAGGGTTGCAACAGTCTTGTCTCACAGAATCAAAGAATGAATCTTGCAGACACAAAAGAGCAAAGTGAAGGAAATCTTATTAAGTGAAGGTGAGAACAGAAAGGAAAGGGAAAAAAACAAAAGCTCAGTACACTGAGAGGGGTTCTCATTGGGTTGCCACTAAGAGCTTTTATGGCCAGTCTTTTATAAAGAAAAAAAGTGACCAGAGAACTTGGTAAATATCTCATTTATAGCATTTAGGACAAACAATGTGGATTTATAACTATCATGTAAATATCTCATTTATATTTAGGACAAACAAAATGGATTCCTCATGTTCCCTTCTCTCTGGGTAATATCTCATCTATAACATTTCTCCATAATCTGGGATTTCCATGAGGCTGGTCATGTAGTCCCCTGTGTGAGCCTAGTCACATAACCCCCTACCTGCCTGTCTCTACCTAGCTGTCGGGGATGGTGCATGATCCGCCCTTCCCAACATGCCGCAAGCAATACCAATATACTTAATAGTTTATATGTAATATATTTAATAGTTTAAATGTAGTTACTTAAAGTTTTCATGACCACCCATTCACCTTTTGTCTGTGTGACCACTCTGCCTTGCACGGCCAGAGGAGAAAATATTCCACTGAGATAAGATAGACAGAACCAACTGTTTGCCTAAAGCTAGGTTGATGTGACTGCCAGTGGACCAAGGTCTGTTTCCGCCCACAATTTAGGGATGCTCTGTCCTAAGTTTATGGCACCTGAATGGTGCCGATGTCTTGGGGAATTTATGATTGGAAACCTGAAAGAAGTCTGCGTAAGCTCTTACAAATCTCTTTTATCATACACCCTTCCCTCAAGATGATCTGTAACTAAAAAGCTTTAAATAAAGAACCTTGAAGACACAGTTTTCAGGAGATCCCCACACCATTCTTCGAGTCCGGTCTCCTCATATTACTGACTCTGTCGCCACCTTCGGGAAACCCTGACAGACTGTTGCCGGGACCAACTCCTGGCACCTAGCCCCACCTATCCCTTACTCAGTTTTAAGTCTTTGCACCAAATACATGTAATTTTCAAGGAATAGTATGTGATGGGGGGATTATCAAGTCCAACAGTCAAGAGAGAATTATTGAAAGGTTTTGCAGGGCAAAAAGGTGATTTTTTTTTTTTTTTAAGATTTTATTTATTTGACAGAGAGAGACACAGCCAGAGAGGGAACACAAGCAGGGGGAGTGAGAGAGGGAGAAGCAGGCTTCCCGCCGAGCAGGGAGCCTGATGTGGGACTCGATCCCCGGTCTCCGGGATCATGACCTGAGCCGAAGGCAGTCGCTTAACCAACTGAGCCACCCAGGCGTCCCGCAAAAAGGTGATTTTATTATAGCATGGGGACAGGACCTGTGGACAGAAGAGCTGCACAGAGATTGGATTTTTAGTTAGTGGTGGTTAGGGATAGCATAAGTCTTTAAGGAATTTGGAAGCAAGGCTTTCAGGACCTTGAGGGGCTTGCTGCTGTTAAGTTGACTTTGGGCTTTAATACAACAAACATTAGGCATGAAGAAAGGCATGAGTTCCTTGAGGAATGTCACACTCTGCATGTTTCCAGTATCTGTAAGTCAGCTGCAAGCTGTAAGGAGATTTAATTTAAGCTACATGTGTCTTGCTTTTGTTTCCTCTCATAAGTGTACTCATTCATCCATGAGGTTGTATAAATTCAACGTTCATTTATTTTATGAGTGACACAAAATAATACAGTTCTGAAAAAGACATTGTAGATGGCAGAATAAAGCCCTCCCAAATACATCACATTCTAATTCCCAGTACCTTTAACATGGTATTTGTTATAGCAAAGAAGGAATAAGATAGCAGATTGAACGGGGTTGCTAATCAGCTGCCATCAAGATAAAAAGATTTTCCATGATTGTCCAGGTGGGCATAGATAATCACACCGACCCTCCATTGTTGAGGGAGACAAAAAGCGTTGGTGTCAGAGAAGCTGAAATTGCTTACCCTGCTGGCTCTGAAGGTGGAGGAAGAACCTGGAGCCCAGGAAAACTGAGGTAAACCAGGAAACAGATTTCTGTCTTTAGAAAACAAACAGGGTTGTTGGAATGAGGTTGCTGGGGGATGGGTGAAATATAAGATGGGGGTTAAGAAGGGCACTTGTGGGGATGAGCACCCAGTGTTTATGGAGGCATTGAATCACTAGGTTCTACAATGGAAACTAATATTGCACTGTATGTTAACTAACTGGAATTTAAATAAGAACACAGAAGGGGGAAAAAGTACATACAATGGAAGAATGGAGAAACAATATATATGAAAATTTATATATATATAAAGTCTATATATATATATATACATATATATATATATATATATATATATATAGTCAGACAGTGACAGCTACTATGAAGGACCAAAAAGGTAGATATAAAATAGAGTGGATGGAGAGAGGGCTATGTTTGAAAAAGAATTCAGGAAGTCCTGTCAAGCAGGTGACATTTTAATAGGAGTTTCCAGAAAGACTAAGCAAGGGGTAGGATGATATCTGGGGGAGGTGTGTGTCCCGAAGGGAAAATAGAGCAAAGGCCCTGCAAAAGGCACTTACTTCTGATATGCACATCTCAAAATGAAGTCAGTGTGTGAGGGAATGAGCAAGAGGGGGAGAGATGACATGTGGTGGCAAAAGAGACTTAAGGTTACAAATGGTATTAACATTATGAGTCAGCTTACCATAGAATAAAGTTATTCTGATTATCCATATGGGCTCAATAGATCACAAGGGTCCTCCAAATGTGAAAAAGGGAGGAAGAAGACTTGTAGTCACAGAGAGATTTTGAAACATAGTGATTTTAGCCCTGGGAGACCTATTTCAGACTTATGACTTCCAGAGTTATCAGAAAACAAATTGATTCATTTTAAGGCAGCAACATGGTCATTTCTTGCAAGCACTATAAAAACCTAATCCAGACATTTATCCGACAACACTTCATTCAAGGGGAATGAATTCAGCCTTGGATTTTATTCATTTATATTCTCTTGGATTAGGATATACCATGTTGATGATCTACTTCAAGTAGAAAAAGGAGTCTGAGGTCACTTTGGAGTTGTTCAACCCCAATAGCTGGTACAGAAAATCTCCCATGCCATGAGCCATGCTGACTTGCCGGTATTAACATAGAAAAACTGAATCCTTAAGGTGATGTGTTTATCTTCAATCTCTGGGTCCAAATTTTTACATACTTTAACTTTCATGCTAATCAAAATATTTATTCTTTTCATTCTTATCCTCTCCCACTTTCTCTCAAGTTTACCTGTGCCAGAAAAGATCACCTAATAATGAATCTGTGTTTGTGTGTGTGTAGGCACACATGTTTACTTCAAAGAAAATTGTGTATAAACACACACACATATCATACCCCTCACCTTTGAACATTTTTGTAGGGATCTACAAAATATGACCACACCTTTGTTTACTAGTCACAATATCTCTCTGAAATTAGTTTTATTATCTCATGTTATCTTCAGAAATAAGAAAACTAAGACTCAGGAGCATTACATTTTAATAAGTTATGGAACAAAGTACTTAAATCTATTGTGCACTTTCTGGAATTATGTAGAAACAGAATCATTCAGTATGCCCTGTATGCATCAAATTGTGCTTTATTAAAAATATTTTTTATTGGAGTGTAGTTGACACACAAAGTTACATACGTTTCTGGTGTGCAACATAGTGGTTCAACTGGCAACTCTTTATGTTACGTTATAGACTTAGGTGCTGTTTATTATATATAATTATACTTCAGGGATATTGTTGAAAGGAAAAAGTCTAGTGGAGCACAGCTGAGGGTAGGATCAGGTGCAAGGGTATAGCTGATTCACACTGAGCAGGGATGGAAGATATCTCTCTCAACTAGAGAGAAAGCAATGTGTCTATAGGGATATGGGAAAAATGAAATTAAATTAAGGCAATTCACACTGGTATGCCTGCTCAGAATCAGCACCTTATACTGATTTTATATTCAAAATACTCTTCCCCAAAGAATGAACAAGACCCAGTGTGAGTAGAAGAAAGGAAATCATAAAAAAGAAATATTTTGTGTAGTAATAAAATGACTGTTTTGAAATTTTGCATCATCGTATTTATGTTTATCCTAACACTAAGACTATACCTGGTCAATCTATTTGTTCTGTGGGGAGCCACCCTTGTTTTGCAGGCTGATGGCGTCACCATGGGGAAGATGGCCATCTGAGCAAGGCTCCTGCATCCTGGGTATTCACTGACTTGCGTAAGTCTCAGTGAGAGGGTAGCAGTAGAGCAAAGCTCTGGCCTCCAGAAAATAACCCCACTGGCCTGACCTGGTCACAGTGAGGAAAGGGCAGTTTGAGTGTCTCTCCTGCTGATGGTGCAAAACTGGCATCTCCTTTTTTACTAATTGGTCTTTATCCTAAAAGCAAAGCGCACACTCTTGACAGGGCCTCAGGATGCTCTAGGCCAAACAGAGACTCCCTTACAGTCCCTAAGAGTGTATTTTTGTACTTTCCCTTTAAATTTCCTGCAATT
>PITA01021525.1:6013-32609 GCA_004023965.1 Spilogale gracilis
AGATAGGGAAACTGAGGCTCAAAGAAACAGTAATTTATGCAAGATCCCATAGTAAGAATTGGGCCAGAATTCACAGAGAGGCAGAGTAACTCCAGAGCCTGTACTCTCAGTAACTTCACTATATGCCTGTGTCTTACTGGTTTGTTCAATTAAAAATATGTTGAGTACCTGCTGGGTGCCAAACTCTGATCCAGATGTCAGAGACATAGCAGCAACCACACAGACCAGGCCTGGGCTCTCACCGGCTTTACATTCTACTGAAGCAAGTCCGGAAGTGTATGCAGAGAAGGGCTAAGGAGAGAAGGAAAAAGAAAGAGAGGAGTGGAATGCCTGCTCGCTGGGTAACTCCAGGTGTAACAGTTTAAGGAAGTGCCACTGTTTTCCAAAGCAGCTGCACTCTTCAACAATCTACCAACAAAGTATGTGGCTTCTAATTTCTCTGCATCCTCCACAATTGTTACTATCTGACTTTTGTTTTAATTATAGCCAGGATGAGCCTCATTTTCTGTTTCTGACATAATTAACTTCTAAAAAGCAACTTTTGGATGATGTCACAAATCAACCAAAGAAAAAAAGAGGGGTGCCTGGGTGGCTCAGTCCATTAAGTGCCTACCTTTGGTTCAGGTCATGATCCCAGGGTCCTGGGATAGAGCCCCGCGTCTGGCTCCCTGCTCAGGGGGACGTCTGCACACACCCCTACCCAATGCTTCTGCACACTCTCTCTCTCTCTCAAATAAATAAATAAAGTCTTAGAAAAAAGAAAGTGAAAAAGAGAGAAGGAGGGAGGGAGAGAGGAAGGAAGGAAGAAAAAGGAAGGAAAAAAAGAAAGACAGAGGAGAGAAGGAAGGGAGGGAGGGAGGAAAGGAGGGTCCCGGTTAATTTTGATACCAGCAGCAGACCTCCTCTGTGGCTCCAGGTTAATGATGGTGGCCCGGGCCCTCAGAGTCCAGGACACCCTCCAGCTATCTGGAGGAAGTTTCCCAAATGGTCTTTCAATGATCAGTTAGGCTTCCTTTCACTGCAACACACACAACTTCCTCCCTGCTGTGTCCGTGGAAAAACAGGTAAAACACTAACTGTGATGCAGTCAACAGAAAGCCAAGTGAGAGGTGTATGTTTATTTTCTTTCTTTTCTCCAAATTTACACTTTACAAGGGTCATATCTCATTAAGACAAAACTTTTGTAGATCACCAGCACATTAGATCTTTACCAGGAAAAAAAAAAGAGTTACTTCTCCTTAAGTGAATTCAATTGATTTGGGGGTCATTTTTAAATTAAATGTAAAATAATAATTCTTTTGTATTGGGGGTATATTTTTACATCTTAAATGCAATGTTTACTTTTTAAAAGACACGTTCCAAATCTTAGGAATATTTCTTTTAAAACGTGGCCTGAAACAAACAAACTGTGTAAAACGTAAGCCGTGTATCCATGTCACAATCAGGTTACACAAGTATAAAATATAACTGTAATAAACCCCAGCAGAGCCTCCCCAGCCAATTTCCATTCCTAAACATCGCTACAGGCAAAACCGGGAGTCTGCCTAGGAACAAGGAATCCACTATAAATTTGGATTTCCCCATTTTTCTTTGTTATGATTAAAACACTGCCTTTACCTTGGAAAAAAAAAACAAGCATATTTGTATTAAAGGTTAAGAAAGGAATAAAGTTGGATGAAAACCATGGCTTCACGCCATTTTAACTATGAAAGAACAGGAATAAGATGTAACTGAAAGGTTCTTACCTGAAGAATTCTTTAGATAGTAGTTCTATAAAATTCTTGTTTCATGGTTTTTCACTTACTGCTTTGATCTTCTAACGATTTGCTCTCATTAGGAACTCCCACTGACTCCAATTTAAATAAATACGGTTTGTTTTGAGATCGGTGTCCATAGGAAGGCACTGCTGAGAGGCCTATAATACGCTCAGTGCAGCAGAGTTCTCCCAGTTTTCTGTTTTTTTGTTTTGTTTTGTTTTGTTGTCGGAGGATCTCACATTCTTATTCCAACATTTGTGACTTCCAACCTAATACTTGATGAAAATCATTCTGGAAATAGCTTGTATATTTCATTTGAGGATCTTACAAAACTTGTTTTCATTAACATACCACCTCCCTGCCCTTCCCTTCCAAGAACCAGTTGAAGTACAAAGTGTTAACTTTCGTTTGCTAAGAAGGTTAAGATAAGACAATTAAGAATTTTTTGCACAGGAAAAGACCTTTAAGATGATCTCTAGGCTGAGTTCTCAAAATGTGGTCCTCCGACAACCTGCAAATTTATTAGAAATGCAAATTGTCAGGCCCCACCTGGATCCATTGAACCAGAAACTTGTGGGTTGAGCCCAGATGGTTAGTTTTAACAAGCCCTCCCGGCAATTCTCATCCAGGCTAAAGTTTGATAACCACAGAATCCATCCATGCCATTTATTTTATAATCGAGGCAGCTAAGCCTAAAATGTAAGTGTCAAAATTAGAATTGGATTCCAAATCTCTTGCAGACTTCAAAGGCATGAAACCCATCAAGGCATATCTCAACTCCTTTTCCCCTTAACACTACTTGGTTAGCTACATCTAATTGAGTTGTTATAACAGGTTCCAGACAAAGCTGGTTTAGGAAAGGGAACCCCATGATAACTGTTTTCAAAATCCCACCCCAAATCCCTGCATTCATTCTCTATACCTCAACTTTCATAATATGTTGCACGGTATACAGAGTTTTGAACTTGGACACTGCAGAATTCAAGTCTAGTTGTTTCTACCACTAACAGCTAAGAGCCCTTAGACAAATTACTTTTCTTTGCTTGCAGCTCCATAAAAATATATATTTTTGTATAAAATATATATGTTTGTATAAAATTGTATTCAAATTTAAGATTCTCTATAGCTCAGAAATTTCAAGATTCTCTGTGAGTTTTTTTGTTTTTTGTTTTTTAATTTACCTCTACACCCAACACGGAGCTCAAACTCACAGCCCTGAGATCAAGAGTCCCATGCTCTACTGACTGAGCTAGCCAGGCATTCCTCTGACCATGACTTCTAAATAAATGTTCTCATTGTCACCATGCCAGATGGAAAAAAAATCCATTCTCTAGTGACTGATCAGAAAAGCCAAATTCCCAATGCTTTGATTTCACTGTTCCTCCATTCTTCAAAATAGCTAAGGTGCTACTACTGCTCAATTGCCAAACTATGATTTTGTTGTGGTCACCAAAGCAGAAGTTGAAGAAAGAATCATAAAATCAAACAAAAGAAAAGGACTGACCAATAACACTGGATATTTTAACTGTGCCAAGAAGAGGAAATTTAACATGCATAGAAATTCTATCTGAATTAATATTTGCATAGCTTACTTTGTGGGTTGACCATAGTTCAAAAATAGCAAAAACACTTTTTTAAATACTTAAAGTAAAAAGTGTTATAACACAGGTTAAAACATTGGCAAGGCAGTCACTTTTCAGTTTGCTCATGTGACATCGCATATTTATAAGACATGGCTTTTAATACACAGCTGCCATTCATTATATACCTACGCAAAACACCTTGCAACTTCACTGAAATTGAAGTGGAAGAGTCCAGAAAGTGAACCCACCAAGACTGCCAAAAAGTCACAGCACCAGTGAGAGAGAGCTATGTGGTCCCAGACTGCAATTACATCAACCTCTGATCATACTTTCAAACGAAGACTTTGTATAGGACCTTGACATCTGGAGGGCTGATGTATTTCTTAGACTTCCTATCAAGGAGACAGCATCATTAATAAATCCCACACAGTGTCTTTCCATTTCTTCTTAGGACTCTCATAATAATTACTATTTAATAGGAAAAAGGTCACTTTCCAAGAAAAGACCGAAGAATGCTGCTACCTTACGAAGATCTTCTTTCTACACATCAGCAAGTCATTGTCTCCTAACTTCAACACAAGTCTAAAGTCATAAATTCTTTCTGGATTTTTAATTTCTGTGCAAGAATGCTTTTTTAAGGACAAGAACCTTAACAGACACAGAAATAGAGATGTTTTGAGCTCCTAAATTAAATTTGAAAGTATGTGAGAAAAAGGAAGAGAAGAAAAAATAACATTACTTCAGGAAATTTCACAAGTTGTTTCATTAAAGCAAGCTACAGCAATTTATAGAGAAGAAAAACTGTGAAATCAGTATCACTAAGGATTAAATTAACTTCTTTTGTTAATAACCACACGAAACTACTTCTACATTTTGTTTTCTATAAAGAAAATAAGAAGTACAAAAGGACTTTAATTCACTTAGTGACTTCATCCAAAGATAGTGGACATTAAGGAAATAAAAGCACAATATTTTAATGGTGATATTACATATATTAGTAAAGCAAAAAAACTAGCTAGAAAGAAAATGCCAGAAAGTTTAAAAACTTTTTAGGATAGAAATATTATATGTATATTATATGCTTTTGAAATATGTTTTTTAAATAGAAAAACAAGGGAATGAACTGGGTACTTACTTAAAAATCCATTAAAATATACGCTACCTGGGGAGTGCCCAGGTGGTTCAGTTGGTTAAGTATCTGACTCTTGATCTCAGTTCAGGTCATGATCTCAGGGTTGTGAGATCAAGTCCCGCATCCAAAGTCTCTCCCTCACTCCCCTCAAAAACAATATATATGTATACATACACATGCACACACACACATATCTTTATATAGGGTGTGTGTTTGTATATATAATTGAATCTTATGCATACACACCATATATCAAAATACTGCATATCATGCCTATCCCTTAGACCCTCTTACTGGATGTAACCAAATCCCATGCCTGCTGTTAAGGAAACCCACATATGGATTAGTCCTGGAAGTAAACCAGCATAGGCGCTAATACCCCACCCCCACCCCCTAGTGGCATCCCTTTCCAAGGTAAGGTCAGTTCAGGATCTTCAGGCTGGACCAGACCCAGTCAGTCTGGGGGGTGTCAGGGAAGGGACAATAGCACTGAAGAATGCCTCCTCCCATCCCGGGGATGGTCCCCTTGAGTACTGTTCTCTCCTGTCCAGGCTTATAATTTTACTATGACTTCTGCTGTTCTTGGGCTTAGTACAAAGAGACTTCAGTTTTGGATGAAACCGTTGGCTTAAAAAAATACTTCAAGGGGAAAAAAATATCATTGAGCCACGGAGTTAGTGAGGACCTTACAAGTTGTGGCCCCGACTGCCCTCGGCCTCCTTAGCAGCGGCTTGCAAATGTTCTCTCTCTCCTTCCAGCCCAGGACCTCACTCTCAGAGAATTTCCTCCACTACTTCACCAAGACAGTACTGTCCACTGGGAGGGAATCCCTGAGCTGCCTCAAGGCCTTGGGCAGTGTGAGCTGGTTTAATCCCAAAAGTAATTCTCTGTTTTACCAAAGTGGCCCAGAGAGGTTCTGAAATATACCAGCATCACAGAGCATCTCTTCCTTTGTATATTTGCCCTCTATGTCTAAAAAGAAGTATCCCAGGGTTGATGACACTGTGTTGTATCATGGAAGTTTGCTAATAGAGTAGAACTTAAATGTTTGTGTCAAAAAAAAAGTGAATATGTGAGGTGATGGATATGATCTATTAAGTGACTCAACCCAGGGGAACCCTTTACAGTGTGCATGTACCAAATCAACATTTATCCACTTGAACTATCTTACAATTTTATCTGCCATTTGTCAATGATGCCTACAAAAGCTGAAAAATAAAAATAAATGAAGTGAAATGAAATGAAATGAAATGAAATGAAATGAAATGAAATGAAATGAAATGAAAAACAAAGTGAAGCATCCCCACCCTACTTCCCGGTTCACAGCCCACCCAACTACTTTGCACCTGTCGTCTTTTGCCTTTTCATCTTTGCCTCCCCGGAGCCTGATACCATACCAGGCACAAGATAAGTGCATTCATCTGTTGAATGAATCAATAATTAAGTCATTTGACCCAACTTATCACAGAGTCTTTCTGGAAACTCTTTTTTTGCCGTTCAAAATGTCTTGCATTTCCCAATTGACCATTTTACTCACAAGTCATCTTTCCCAATCTCCTGCATTGACCCTTTCTTCCACCATCAGTATATGTTCTTCCTATTGTGTTCCAGGGAGATCTCACCCATCCCATAACTTCTCTTATCACTCCTATATTGACAACTCTCCAGTCCATACCTCCTGTCCCAATCCCTTGCTTAAAAAGGTATCCCCCACCAACTTTGGAAATATATCTTGACATTGATAATGCACAATTACATCGAGTTAAACTTGTCACAGGTACAGTTCACAATCCTGTTCCTGGATCCAAATCTACTTCTCTTGTGTGTATTAACAGCAACATCAATTGGCTGCCCAAACTGGAGCCTCAAAGCAATGCCTTCAATTCTCCGCTGACTTTGTAAATCACTCAAATAAGAAGAGGGGAAAACTGGGAAAAGGGACTGAGGGGTCTTGTTCTGACTTATCCCACCACTCTTCTTTGAGCTTTACACATATAGCAGGTGTGCAAAACATTTCACAGACTGCAACTGAGATGTGCAGAAAATATGTACTTTTTTTTAGTTTGTCTTTTTCCTAAGTTTAGTAAATAGAAAAAGAAATTAAAAACTCAGTCTGGGGCACAGTTCCAGGGGCACCTGAGCGGCTCAATTGGTTAAGGGTCCAGCTCTTGAATTCATCTCAGGTCATGATTTCAGGGTGATGAGATCAAGCCCTGAGGCGGGCTCTGTGCTGGGTACAGAGCCTTCATAAGATTTCTCTCTCTCCCTCTGCCTCTGCTGTGCTCCTACCACCCACTCACCTCTGTGCTCCCTCTCTCTCTTCCAAATAAATAAATAAATAAATAAATAAATAAATACAAACAAAAACATACTTCCATCTAATAATTTAAACAGACCATTTTAGGGAATGCCAAGTTTTGGGGGGAGAAAAATACCTAGTCTCTCAAGAAGCCTCCCTGTCTTCTGCTTCTTTCTTGAAATGCTCTCCAGGTATATAAGAACAAAGGTGTGAGACAGATGTGCCTTTGAGGTCTGGGGGAGACACTGGAGTTCACAGAAAGATTCCAGAGTTCCTTCTCATTATAGGTGTTGACAGAACCTGTAATGGGGTCCTCCCACCTTGGTCGGGACCAGAAGGGCTCTGTGGCTGCTTGCACCTCACTTGGGCTCCCACCTTCCCTGAGCTGAGTGCTCTGGGCTCTACTAAGCCATGCCCAGATTACCCTGCCAAACCTCAGCATTAGCTTCATTTCCACACATGAACTGAAGCTGACCCTCAGAAAGTACCCACACTGCCATGTTTTTCTGAGGCCACACCCTACAATGGCTGGGCAGTATCTCCCTCCCTTTCTCTTGTAACCCACTGACTGAATGGGCCCTCACTCTCTCAGAGACTTGGACTGACATTTGGCTCTCTATATTTAACCTCCTACCCACTCACACACTCTGTCTCCCTTCTCTTTCCCATCATCACTAGGGTCAGAAATGGGTGGCCTTGGGGCACCTGGGTGGCTCAGTTGGTTAAGCGATTGCTTTCGGCTCAGGTCATGAACCTGGAGACCTGGGATCGAGCCCCACAACAGGCTTCCTGCTCGGCGGAAAGCCTGCTTCTCCCTCTCTCAGTCCCTCTGCTTGTGTTCCCTCTCTTACTGTGTTTCTCTCTGTCAAATAAATAAATAAAATCTTTTAAAAAAAAAAGAAAAAGAAAAAAAAGAAATGGGTGGCCTTTTCTTTTCCTCCCCCGCATCCTGTCCTCTTCCCTTCTGACTCCATCTATAATTGGGGGCAGGAGTCTCTCCTCTATACTATGAGAGAATTCTATAAGTTCACTTCTCAAAGCTAACTTGTTGGTATGTTAAAAAAGGAATTAAAAGAATCTGGATTATATGTTCCCAAGATAATGTCTGGAAAGTCTGATGTAAATTAAAGCTGGTGAAGTGAACTTTATCTGGCAGGCTAAGGGGTTTTAATCCATTCTAAGGGCAACATGAGGAACTACTGACAATTATAAACATGATTACATGCTTCCTTTCAAAGATCAACTTAGGAGCACCCCAGTGGCTCAGCTGGTTAAACGTTTGACTTTTCTTGTTTTGAGAGAGAGTGCAAGTGGGCAAGTGGAAGCAGGGAGTGGGGAAGAGTGAGAGGGAGAGAGAGAATGTGAAGCAGACTCCACGCCCAACATAGAGCCCGACGCAGGGTGCCATCTCACCCTGAGATCATGACCTGAGCTGAGATCAGGAGTCAGACACTTCACCGACTGAGCCACCCAGGTCCCCCAAGCGTCTGACACTTGATTTTGCCCTTACACACTCCCTCTCCCTCTCTTAACAAAAAACAAACCAAAAAAACCCAAAAACGAAACAAACAATAACAACAACAACAAAATCAACCCGGCTCCTATGTATACAGTGGATTAGACACCAGTACTTCCCAGACTCTTCATCCATGATATCCATGGAAAATGGTACTACTGTAAAGCGTAACAAGAGAACAGAAAGAGGTGACCCCAGGTCCTGCCCAGCTGCCATTGAGGGCTGAGGGGAAAAACATACTCTTGGAGTCCCCCGAGCCACCGATATAGTGCGAATCTAGAAGGCAGGAAGCCAGGTAAAAGGCAACTGGCAATTATTCACAGAAGAGACAATAACTGTCTAAATAGTGCATGGCAGTGGATATGTGGAGAAGCTAATGGATTTGAGGGATACCATTCAAATAAAAGAAGGACATTATGTTTGATCGGACAGCTTGGTAACATGTGGTGCCAATTCACGGAGATTGGAAGGAGTTTCCAAAGTGTGGGGAAAAGGCTGATGTTCTCTGCAAAGTCTGAAGTAAGAAAGACAAAAGAGTTGCTAATAATATTACTTAGAATTTTTCTAAGTTATGTAAGACCTTAGAGATCATGTCAGCCAACCTGCTCATTTTACAGATAATAATAATTCTTACTGTTTACTGAGCAGCTTCTATCTTTTAGGCAACGATCTAGCTGCACTACAAATATCATGTCATTAATTCACACCTAACTCTGTGAGATAGTTGTTATTATTTAAGAATGAGGCAATGGAATCCCTAAGAGATAAGTAACTTGCCTGGACAATTCAGAAATTAAATCACAGAGCCAAGAGAGTCAGATCCTGAACTCTGTTGCCAAAACCACTTATTTTCCTGGTATCCTGTATCTCTCTGAAGAGAATACAATTTATTTTTAAAACCTGCAAGTTTGTGTATGTTTGACAACTTCCAAAATGCTTTCCATTTTATGTATAAAGTCATACAGCCAGTGAACCGTGAGCCAGGATCAGATCTGGGGTTCTGCCTCATCTTCAAGTTTCTTTCCACATCCCATGCCTTTCCCTTCCTGAGCAAAGTACCTGATCAGAAAATATGAAACCACATTTTACCACCCAGTGAGGCTCAACATTTTACCCCTACAGCCACATGTATACCTCTAGCCTCTTCCGCTAACATTTGCTTTCTGGGTGTCAGCATCTGTCTGTCAGGGGACCCCCACATTTTGTGGTATCAAGAGCATCACATGCAGGCAGAGAATACGAGAATGTGGACAACTGCCATCTTCCCCAAGCCTGTTCAGATACAGGCTGTTACTTCTTTGATTTCAATTCTAGAAGCCACAGTTCTAAGGCTTTCAAAATGAACTGCACTTAATTGAATTTAAACCTGGTGTCTTTTCCTTCTTACAGTGAGAGACATAAATCACTCCCACCATTATGAAGGATGCAACGTACACGGCACATGTGGTCAAATGCCCAAACACAGTCAGGATGATGTCATTTCTGCGTTCAACTTAACCATGCCCTAGCCCAAGGGGGAATGATTCCCTGACTCGTTAAAAAAGTCATAGCTTTCTACCTGGGTTTGGATATGTCTGGTGATATGATTTCATCTATACCATGACATTTCCACAGCATTAGGACTTTTGCTAAGTTAAGCTTCTTAATGATGTATGTGGTTAGTATAAACAAACACCAGCCTTACCACCAGCACTGTCAAATTCCACAGATGTTTCAGCACAATTAAGGGAACTCAGTTGTTGCAAGGCAATTATGTTGTATGGATTAACGTGTAATCCTGAAGAGCTAGAATATCCAGAGCAAGCATGAACTTTGTTTTGTCACTGTGGGGGAGGGAAGTCAGATGGGTCAGGGAGAATTCCAAAGCATTGCTTTTACCTACAGACTTTGTGTTTTGGTAACTCAGAGTATCTAACACTCCTGAATTCTTCAGCTACAGCTGGAACACTCTGGGAAACCTATTCTATCCCTAGGCTTGGCGCTACACCAAAAGTGCTTTCCTGGAAGAAGAGAGGAGCTGGGTATCCTTACGAAATTAGAGTTTAAACTGGCCACTGTTTCTACAATTATTACTATTTTTTTTCTGGGAAAGAAGAAGGTTTTTTGGGGCACCTGGGTGGCTCAGTTGGTTAAGGGACTGCCTTCGGCTCAGATCATGATCCCGGAGACCCGGGATCAAGTCCCACATCAGGCTCCCTTCTAGGCGGGAAGCCTGCTTCTCCCTCTCACACTCTCCCTGCTTGTGTTCCCTCTCTGGCTGTGTTTCTCTCTGTCAAATAAATAAAATCTTAATAAAAAAAAAAAGAAGAAGAAGAAGAAGAAGAAGAAGGATTTTTTTTCTATTTGCCTTTGTTTCACACTGGCAAAGAATGCTCTATACATATTCTGATCCTACATAAGGTTAGCAAATCAAAGTAAAAAAAGTTATAATTATTGCTATGATCAAATTCCATATTTTACCGCTATATAACAATTCTATAAAGGACTGGAAAAATAAGATACAGTCCACATTTAAAGGCAGTGTTAAAGCAAAGAAGAACACTTCATAATGCAACAATGGTGGTTAGTTTTATACATCAGCTTGACAGGGTCATGGCGTGCCCAGATATTTGTTCTGTGAGGATGTTTTTTAGATGATATTAACATTTAAGTGGTAGACTAAGTAAAGCAGATCATTCTCTGTAGTGTGAGTGAGCCTCAACCAATCAGTTGAAGTCCCAAATAGAGCAAAACTGCTGGTTCTCTCCTGAATAAGAGGGATTTATCCTACCTAATTACTTTTGAGCAAGAATGCTGGGTCTTTCCCTGCTTTCAGAATCAACCTGAAACATGACCATCAGCTCTAAAGTTTTTCAACAAACTCCCCCAAAATTAGTCTACTTGGCAGCCCATTTAATACCCCTACCATCAGGTTCTTCAGATGCCTCCAATTTCTGACCCTTTCGGGCATTCTGCAATACAAGTTAGCTTGTTATGAACAGGTTAGCTTTCAACATTCCCTAATCTAAATCAGTCACAACTCATCCATTCACTGTTCAGTTTCCAAAATCACTTTGAATCACTTGCTGTCATCTCCACTCTTCTTATGTTTGTCTTTGGGTTTTATGGTTTTGTTTTGTTTTCAGAGATAAATACTGGATTTAAGCAGAATTTTAAGGGTTATAATCATCATATACAAAAGACTACCTATGGGATACTAATGGGTGTATGATTTCTTCAGGAGGTGATGAAATATTCTAAAATTGATTGTGTTTATCGTTGTACAGTTATGGGAACTTGCTAAACACCCCTGAAAGCTATATTTTAAAGAGATGAACTGTGTGTTAAATTATACATCAATAAGACTATTATATATATTTTTAAAAAACTGCCCATGGAGCTGAAATCCTTAACAATACCAAGGAGTGAAGCTCTATATACCAAGTTCAAACATGGATCAGAGTTGAGTGACCAGCTTCACAAATCAACAAAAAAAAGAATTATAATTCAGCATCTCTTCTACAATCCATCACAACTCTCAAGAAAAGCATGACTAAGCATTTCTATAGACTTTTGTGATTGTAATACAAGATAACTATTGAGGTTTGAAAATGTGAACACACTTGGGGTGCCTGGGTGGCTCAGTTGGTTAAGCGACTGCCTTCGGCTCAGGTCATGATCCCGGAGACCCAGGATCAAGCCCCATGTTGGGCTGCCTACTCGGCGGGAAGCCTCCTTCTCCCTCTCTCACTCCCACTGCTTGTGTTCCCTCTCTCGCTGTGTTTCTGTCAAATAAATAAATAAAATCTTAAAAAAAAAAAAAGCGAAAGAAAATGTGAACTCACAAACAATGAATAAAATCTGGTGAGGCAATTTCATACAATCCACTAATTCAAAAATATAAAATTTCAGGTACTAGAGTAGGTTTATTTTAGCTGTTTATATCTTTAATGGCTGTCAAAATAGCATTTTGTGGTGAACACTTTTTCAAATAGACTTTATTGAATGATATTTTCAGATCTTTCTGCATATGCCTGCTGTTAGCTTTGAGGGAAAAGCATCTTGTTACTTGAGGACATGTCAAAACCAGTTCATATTTCTCCACCAATTAAATTACTGCCAGGAAGTAGAAGAGTGTCCAGGAAAATTTCAATCAGGTACCAGAAATCTACAGGGATAGCTTTGTGTTTCAGTAACCACTCTGTGGATACAATGAGGGGAAATGACCCACCAGAAGAATAACATCTGGAATTGTCCAAACGCATTACTCCAGACCTGGTCCGTTAAATGTCATGAGAATGATGATACCATCATTTAAAAATATGTTTCCATCGAAATGCCAAATGAGGTTGGACACAGTATTATACTGTGTGGCATGGAACATTTGCTCTCCTAACATTGTGGAAAGTGATATTTATCTTCTAGTTTGTGTTTTTATGACTGGCTGATAACTGTGTTCTTACTTTGTGGGTCAAAACCTCGCTCCCCAAGAAACAAAACAAAAACCCCCAAACCAGCCCCGAGCAGACCAGCTGGGCCCAAGTCTAGCGGAGAGCAGGCTGAGGGAGACTCACATGACCTGGCTTCCAGCTGATGGCACATTTACTACATCATGTGAACTTTGTGTAGTCACAAGAACCCTGACCTTTAGTTTCCTCACTTACTAAATGGGTATAATTATGCCAGCCTGACTCAGAGAATGAGGCCAAGGAACAATAGAATCATGCATGTGAATGCCATCTCTCAACTACAAAGCACTGGGAATGTGAGTTATCATTTTAAGTAGACAGAAATATATAGGGAGAAAAAAAGAAGAAGAAGAAGAAGAAGAAGAAGAAGAAGAAGAAGAAGAAGCAGAAGAAATAAGATGTAGAACCTGTCCAACAAAGGAAAATCTCACCTCCAATTCTAACAATTTTAAGATAAAAGAGATCCTTGGAGAGTGTCCACTAGGGAAACCCTCTTGATGGCTGGTTTCCATACTAATCACCTGTCAGCAGTGACTCTCCCACACTGTTTCAGATGCACTGAAATTGTTTCCTGAATGCAGGTTGCTTCAGCCATGGCCACAACAAGCAAGTCAGCTTACAGAAAACACTACAGGGGTAATTGTGTTTTCCCAGTTCCAGATCACCTGACTCTACCTATGCAGCACCCTCATGGGCTGAGTGTGAGGAACTGAGGTGATTTTCATTCGCAGACAGTTTAGGTTCCTGAGTTTCGTGAGCCAAGATTGCTTGCGTGAACAACTGACGTGGTGGGCAGGGTAGCAGGTGAGGGCCAACGCAGGCCTAGGAGACATGGCGATGCAGTTTTGAATTGGGCACTAGAGAACTGAACTCAAATTTTACAGAAACACAGAAAAGATCTGCTTTATAAAATACAGTCATAGTCAAGGAAGAATTACATTTAATGCTCTTTGGTTTGAGGACTAAAACATGATGCCTTCCACAATGGCGGAATTATTTCATTGAGCAAACTGGCCCCTCGGGAACATTCTTTAGGAAATGAAAGAAATAATGGCATTGTTATATTCTGTGTCGGTTGCTGGAGTCATGTGTGAGTTAGTCCCACTCCAGATGGTTAGAACCTCAGGGGGAGCCCCAGTGGCCCCCGATTTAAAGGACCCATGCTCTTCAGAGCCCAGCAGCTGAAGCCTTAGCTCACCTTGGGGTGGGGAAAGGAGATCAGGAGGTGACAACATCAATGTAGTGAAATATTAATAACAAGTAGAACTGTCTGCACACAAACTCTAGGTCTCCCTCTCTCTGCTGCTTTCCCCCACTATCGCTACTTTTGATTTGAATAAACAATCTTTACAGGGACAAAAATGTCAGAAATGGACAAGAAATCTCCCACATAGTGCTACTGAGCTGAGAGTGGGGGAGTGACCCTCTCAGGAAGTCGTACTATAGTAAAGAAAACACTGCATGAATTCGAGCCCCACCTTCCTCATTTCCACTTACTATCCAGATGATGGTGTGCAGGTCACTTTCTTCACCCATAAACAAGAGTCTGCAAATAATAATATCCATCTTAGAGGACTGTGTGTGTACATTAAATAAATCACAAGATACAGGGCAAGTACTCAGTCTGTCTTAGGAGTTTTGTTCTTGAACTTATTAATGGGCTTTGTATTGGGGGATTATTTTTCAGGAAAAATCAAACAGGGTGTTAGAAGCATTATGGTTCCAAATGTGAAGAAAAGTATTTTATTAAAACAAAGGGGGGAAATAAACATTAGCTTTGTCAAGAGAGCTCTGTATCGAAAACCATCAGGTTCTTATTCATTGTCAAGTTCAGTGAAAGTACATAAAGCCCTAGAGACCCGATAACAGAATATTCACAGGCTTCTTCCTAAGGCTCCTTTTAATCATTGACTCAATATCTGGGTGGTCTTACTGTTAGCCGCTTTTGTTGTTTTATACAGTCTCTTGTTCTCAATCTGCAATAAGTGGGGGAACTTTTAAATTAGAACATTTACTACAACAGTTGTCCTTTTATGCTCTGATTTTAATAATGAGATGCTATTATTCTGGAGAAACCTTTCATAAACTGAATATTGTTTCAAAATCTGCTTATTTACATTTCTCATGGAACCTTCTGTGGCATGCTGTGTTCAGTAGGAAACATCTGTCTTTGGGGTTTTCATCACCGAGGTGGTTTACTACAAGGGCATGGCATGCCTGGGAGCACACAGATAACTCCCCAGCAGGGCCTGGCCCACATACACGTGTCCAGTGACATCCACGGCCATATCCTCAGGGGAACACGAGCTGAGAACATACAGAGGTGTGGTCCAAGTGGAAATGCCCCCAGAGGTTCCAGGGAAAGTGTCTGTGAGTAATAAGAGTCTGCCTGTTGCTAGGACAGAACCTTTGGTACTTCATCAATGTTGTCACACTCAGGCCATGTGAGGGATGTACACTTCGGGAAATTCCAATTAATTAGCGTCAACTTCCCGTTGACATCTCTCTTCCATGGAACTCCTGTGTAAGAAGTAAAGTGAGGGTCTCTACTGTTTTGTTGCTATTCAGCTGGCTTTCCCACATTGGACTAACAAGTGAAATCCTCTATTTTTTAAGATCTATAGTATCTCAGAGAAGTCAAAAATTTTAAGGGGGGAAATCCATAAAACTACAAAGCTCCTAAAGCTAGAAGGCAAACTTCCCTAAAAATAGACCAATACTCACTCGCTATTTTGTACATCCATATATTTTGTTAGTTTTTCATTGAATGGATAGATTAGAAGTTCCCGGTGTTACTGCCCAACTTCCTGGAGCTGCACTCAATAAGAAAATAAAGTAACACTCTGTACTTTTAGACGGTGCTGGTAGCAGTGAGAGCAGCAACTGGCCCACCTGCTCACAAGATCACAAGTGTGCCTCTGTCTCCAGCTCCACTCAGCGCCTGTGCACTGGGAGCCTGAAATCAGTTACTGGGAAAGTATTTACACCATGGAAATAGGCATGTGCTACTATTCCTCTAGAGAGCTGACTGTTGAGCATTACAGAAACAGCTTGGTTCTAGGCCTCTTTTGTAAGGCTGATGCCCTGGGAAGTACGTGGACCTCAACAGAGTTGTCTAGAAAACTGCCACAAAGTGATGGGCAAAGAATAGAGGGCACTTAGCATTCAGGAACTGCCACCTTCGTGTTGGAATATCAAAGCTGCTTGCTGAAGAAAATCCACCCCAGTGAGGGGTGAGTTCTTTCTTTCCCTTTTCTGTATATGTATACGGGGGATTTTTTTTCAACCTAAGGCTTGTCTCTTTCAGTTTTTCCTATTTAATTTCACGTCTTGAATTTAACCAATTTTTCAATATACTTTGACTATTTTCTTTGGATCATGAATCTATTAGGGAATTTGCTGTTCAACCTAAGTAAATGCACTTTTAACTATAAAACCCAATAGACCCACAAAATATGAGTGGTATTTTCATATGAATCTAACAAATAATGCCATCAATACTCACATCTGGATCACTGATATGTGCTAAAGAGGACATCTGGATCTCCCAGATGCAAAGATGTGGAGGCAGATGGCTTACGAGGGGACCCAAGGAAGCCAGAGAGCAAAGCAGGAGGCAGAGTGAAGGGAAAGGACAGGGCATCCTGAAGTGGGTCTTAAGTTACGGATTACTGTGGACACAGGCCCCCTGGACACTAACTTTGTGAAAGGTACAGAATCATCCCTGTAAGGAAGCATTTATCCACTGACTCCCCTCCTCTCGAGGTGGAAGGCTACCCCTGGACGTGGTAACTCCCCAGCATTTCCAGGCTGTGGGGCCACTTTGCAAACAACTTCTGAGCAAGCTCACTGCAGCAAAAGTGCAGGAGGTGAATTAGCAGTGACACACACAGAAATTGGGCCGTGCGGGCACAGCTGCAGGCCCAGGGGGACCAAGGGGTGTGGTGCAGGGCACTCGTTGCACCTGCTATGGACAGGATTGAGGGACACACTTTGAGAAGTGAAAGCAGCACGCAGGCATCCTGGAGAATGGCTTTCTAAGCAGAGGGAATGGTCGGCACAAAGGTCTGGAATCAGGAACTATCCTGGTGTTTAAAGGGCCACAGACAGGTGCTGTGTTAAGCAAGGAATCCAGGGCCAAATGAGCAAGATAGATGCTCCTTGCTGTGTCGTGCTAAGAGTCTCTCAGAAGAGACTAGCATTAACTTGAAAAACAATCACACAAATGAATATAAATGTATACATTGTGGTAAACACATAATTGGATGTGTGTTTTCAAATGATTAGTTTGGCTACTGTAAGAAAGGTGGAAAGGGGTCAGAGCTTAGGGTCCATCTAAGGGTTATTTATTGTTTTATGCTTTACTTCTCACTATCTATAAACGGAATACAGCTCTGGGAGCTTAGTGTGTGTGCTTCATGATTCTCTATTCCATAGTTTGCATTTTTGAAACATCTTAGTTTATGAAAATCAGAACCACCTGTACCCTATCCTCCATCCCTGCATGGGAAAGCTAACAGGAACCTAACCTGAAACTCATAGATAGAACTGATTTCCAATGGCATGCCAAAGGCTAACTGAAGATTCAACAGCCAGTGTGGTTTGGTGGGAAGAACATAGACCTGGATTCAAACTTACCTAGGTTCCAATTCCAGCTCTAATGATTACTTACTATGTAGCTTTAAACAAGTTATTATATCCTCTAAGCCTCACATAAAAAAGAAGAATAATAATGCCTTCTCTGGAGCAATATGGGGATCAAATCAGATCATGTATACAAAGCATCTGATTCATAACAGAGCCTGGAAATGGATTACTATTATTATATTGATCATATGATGGAAACACTATGATTTGCATGCTTTTGTCTAAACTACAAAACGTATTAAAACAGCACACACAGAACTGAAGGTAAGTAAACGAAATGAAATGTCGATAGAGCTGATAAACCAGTTTAAGCCAATTAGCCCAAGACACAGTAGTCAGTATTTGCAAGTGACTGCTGCAGTAATGAGAAGGGGATCCGGTAGAAAGTAAAAGTCAACCGCATATGGATGACTTCCTAGAAAAGTGTCTTTCTAGATCTTGTTTAACGAGAGGTCAGACTGACAATGAGACACAGATGCTGAAGCTTCAAGACTAGGAATGATATTCTGTAAGGTCCAATCTCCAAATGAGAAACACATTTTGATGATCCAGCAAGAACTTCCTGTGAGTGCAGGAACACATGCCTGCCATCTGTCAGGGAGCCTATAATCCTAACACTGACTCCCACACAGCAAGCAGAGCCATAATCATGCTTTACTAGGCTGCAGAGATCACAGGAGAAAGCATGCCCTGTTAGCCCCAGGACAGGCACCATCCTGCAATGTAAGTAATTCACAGCTGTGTCTCGGCCTACTTGAGGATGGTCAGTTTGAGACAGGGACATAGGGACCTCCCCCAACCCCAAAGAAGTCAGCCCCAGGCAGCAGCTCCCACACTAATGAAGGGAAGCTGGGTAGTGTGTGCAACGACTTCACTGTCTCTTGGGCTCCCAACTTAACCAATTTAGACTCACCTACCATAAGAGCAATGCATATATGCAGTATATTGTACTGTGTGGTTTTCAAAGCATTCTGATACACATGATTTCATTATAATCCTGATAGCAACCTTGTGAAGATGGTTATTATTGTCCTTGTTTTAGAGCTGGAGTCACAGAAAAACATTAATTGTTCAACCCAGGACCCACATGAACTAGATCTGGAGTCAGGGATTTGAACCTGGGACACCAGACACCAAGTTTTATCCTTGTGGCTGCACATCCCATAGAGTTTCAGATCCCTAATTTCCCAGTGTGGTTCCCACAGTGATATTACAGCAGACTGGGGGCAGTGGGACAGCACGCATTTTTACCAATGGCTCTGGCTGAGGCCACACTGGAAAGCAGGTAGCCCAGTGAATCAATCCAAACAAGCCAAGTGCTCATCAATCCCGAACTCTAGTGGCCAGATCTAAGAAGTGTGTTCTGAAAGTGAGATCTCAGTCAAACCAGTAATTTCTCAAAAGCCAAGGTGATTCCGGGCAAATGAACTCAATGAAAGAACAGCCTTCTTCCTCTCCCTTAGTAAAGCCTAAGGTGTGGGTTGAACAGTATAATTTGAAAATCTCTTTGAACCTATTAATAGAATCGAAGCAAATCATCCAAATGTTGCCTGATGGTCTGATCTCCAATTTTGGTTATGCATTCTTCCGAATTTTGCAAATTCTAACATTCTTGTGACCTGTTTCATTAGTTAATGGAAATGTGCTATAGGGAAACTCTTGTCATTACAGTTTGAGAGAAATGTGAAATATTTCTTTTGGTAGCCACAGTTTCTGTGCCATGAACCTTAATAAACACATAAGTTCCAAGAGGGCAGAGGTTCTTGTCTGTTTGGGTCACTAATATAGTCTCAAAGCTGGTGCATATTGGAAGCTCAATAAATAGTTGTTGAATGAATTAATGAATGAATTGAGATGATGTGGGGGCATTTTACATTGCATTTTGGAGAAAAGTTTGGAAGGAGAAACGGAAACAGTTTCCCTCATTATAAAGTACCACAATTATCTTGGTAAAACATTAAGTATCTTTCCCTTTCCCTGATAACAGGAACTGCTGCCAAGATAGAATGCATTTACTTTTCTAATAGCATGTAGGTTTTGAAATTACTACATGGTCATGCATACAACAATAAAATATGTGAAGTGTGCAAGGTACTAATCCATGTGGAGAATGGTTTACAATAAGGGTCAAGGATGCTGCACCATAGGCCTACACAAGGGATAACTCACACCCTATGCAACTTTTCTGTAAAGGGAAAACCTGTTTATATTATCTGAGCCCAGAACCTAACTCCATTTTATATCTAAACACAAAGTATTTTTCTACAGTTTAACATACATGGGATTCTCTAGGAATGCAAAAATCATGTGACTTGAGGGAAAACTGAGACTTTGGAAATGTACCAAAAGAAATCGACCACTGAAGAAAATTTGCATCAACAAATGCTTCTAGTATTGTAGGCGCCAATAAGAGACCACCTATGTTGGTATGTTCTTGTAACTGTTGCATTAACACTGATATTAAATTAACATTCAAACTTACTTATTTAGACTTCCACTTCCATTTGTGAAGTATTAGTGGTTGCAGTGATTCTCTTCCTACCATACCAAATGGAAAACTGAACAAACTACATGAAACAACTGTTTTCATGCACTGGACAACTGGCAGTACAGGTCAGACTGTGATCCCTGAAAGGAGAGATCAAATGAGGTTAGGGTTATAGTTGTCCCAGCTCACTGCCTGCAGCTGTTTCCAAGCCACAGCATGGAGTCTAGCAGTCCTAATGAGTTAAGGAGACAGAGATCAGAGTCAAGGGGGCCAGGGTGGCTAGAATTTGTGAGGCAGAGAACTGGCAAGGAGGGAGGAGCGCAGGGAGAAAGAGAGAGAACTTCCTTCATAAGAGTTCTCTCAAATCTTTGACTAAATACTGATAATATGATTGCTTATAGGGAAAAAAACCATGAGATGGGATTGACAACAGATAGACACTGTAGAGAAAAGATCCATCAACCTGAAACAACAGTATCTCCAAGATGAAGAACAAAGAGAAGAAAAACTGGAAAAAAATGAACAGAGCATCAGTGACCTATGGAACATCAAGTGGTCTAAGGCATGTATAACTATAGAACCAGGTAGAATTGGTGGGAGAAAGAAAATATTTAAAGAAATAATGGCTGGAACAGTCAAAATCTGATGAAATCTATAAACCCTCAAGTTTAGGATTCTCAGGGAGCTCAATAATAAACATAAAGAAACCAAACTAAGAAACACCATAAAATCAGGGATAAACCGAAAATCTTAAAAGCTCTGGAGGACAAATGGTAGGACACACTATATACAGAGGAAAAAAGATAAAAATTACAGCAGACTTCTCATCAGAAACTTTGCAAGCCAGAGGGCAATAGAGTAACATCTTTGGTACTGAAGACAAAACTTTCTATCTAGAATTCTATACCCAGAGAAAATACCCATCAAAAATGAGACCAAAAAAATATTTTTTCAGGCAGACCAAAATTGAAAAGATTCATGGGCAGAAGAAAGTACTATAAGCAACAGGAAAGGAAGTCTTTTAGACAGAAAGAAAATAATGCTAAACAACAATCTGGATCTACACAAGGGAATGAAGAGGATGGAAACAATAAATACGTGGGAACATATTAAAAGACCTTTTCTTTTCCTCATTTTAAATATTTTTAAAATGCAATTGATGATTTAAAGTCACAATAACAGTATGTATTGTGGGGAACATACAGCAAAAATAGCACAATGTATGACAATACCATGTATGAAGCAACAGTGCAAAGGACAGGAGGAGGAAAACAGAGGCACTCTGTTGTAAGGTGCTTACATCTATGTGCAGCAGTGTAATAGTATTTGAAGGTACATTGTGATAAGTTTAAAATGTATACTGTAAACTTCTAAGCAACCACTGAAAAAATAAAACATAAAAAGAAATAAAACATCACAGATCTGCCAACAGTAAAGAAAAATAAAATTGTAAAAACAATAACTGATTAATCAAAAAGAAAGCAGGAAGCAAGCAAAAAGAGGAACAAAAATTAAATTGGACAAATAGAAAACAAATAGCAAGATGGTAGATTTAACCCCAACCATATCAATATTTATATTATATGCAAATAAACTAAACACTCTAATTACAAAACAGAAGTTGTCCAATAAAAAAAAAGCAAGAAATGGGACGCCTGGGTGGCTCAGTTGGTTGAGCGACTGCCTTCAGCTCAGGTCATGATCCCGGAGACCCGGGATCGAGTCCCACATCGGGCTCCCTGCTCAGCGGGAAGCCTGCTACTCCCTTTCTCACTCCCGCTGCTTGTGTTCCCTCTCTGGCTGTGTTTCTCTCTGTCAAATAAATAAAATCTTAAAAAAAAAAAAAAAAAAAGCAAGAACTAACTACAGTGCTGTTTATGAGAAAAGCATTTTAAACATAAAGAAACAAGTGAATTAAAAGGAAAAGGATGGAAAAAGATATACTATGAAAACATTAAGCAAAAGAAATTTGAAGGGGCTATATTAATATTGAAGTAAACTTCAGGACAAAAAATATTCCCAGGAATAAAAAGAGCACATTTCTGGGTGACAAAGATATCAATTCATCAAGATGATGTAAAATCTTAAATGTTTATATTTCTAATAACAGAGTATTAGAATACATGATAGCTGATAGAACTAAAAGAAGTAAAATAATTGAGATGTTAATACTACTTTCTCAATAATTGATAGGATAAGTAAATAGGAAGTCAGTAAAAAGACAGAAGATTTGAACAACACTATAAACAAAGTTGACTATCATTTATAGAACACTCCAAACAACCATAGAGCATTCACAAAGACAAATTATATTCTGGGCCATAAAACAAATATAAATATAAAAACCTTATTTAGCCCTTATTTCAAAATATAAACATTAAGACAAAGCGAGGAAAATATTTAGTTGAACACTGTTTTTATTTATAAATCTGAATGCATTCATTATAACAAAAAGCAAGAATTTAACTACTTATGTCTTTTTTTATAGCAACTGAATTTCTACATTGAATTGCTTTTTACTTTTTTAATATTATTTATAAGGTATCATTGAATTATATGAAAGTATTTGTGCAAGTCATCAATAAATTTCATTTCATGACAGAGAAATAAGTATAATTAAGAAGTTATTAAATGTGGCACTGGGCATAATGAAATAGAGAATCATCCATCTGGAGTGAAAATGAGGAAGTATTGCTGCCCCTCTTGTCTTCACCAATAGTCTGGGTAGAAAAACATCAGTGAAGTGGAATGTCTCATATATATAGACTACAATTGCTTCCTTTTGCCAAAATGATGTACTAAGGTACAGCTCTATAAATTTGTATTTTGTATGTAGAAAAGTCATTGTTGAAAAGGAATTATGAATACTACTGATGAGAGCTAAACAAAATAGAGTATAGTGGTGTTATTACCCTCCTGGATGTGGAAACCATATTCTTATTAATGTGGCCAGTAGTCGTAGCTAAATTTTTAGAAGCCTCATCATATGGTTCATAAGCTTCCCATATGTAAAATGAGTGAAAAGACTTGGGAGATTTTTTAATTGCAAATGAAAATCTTGCATTTACATATTCCTGTTAGATTTTATCTCACTGATTTGTGAATCCTAGTTCTAGGCTACTGAGAAAATTTTGAATATTAATTCTGATGAGCTTCATAAAGTTGCCTCCTAACCCCCATTTTTATGGCAGGGATACATTTGATTAGAATGCCTTTAAACAGGAGGTAAGATGTCTTTGACATATTCACATTCACTACTTTTTAACCAAGCAATACTATTTTGCCAAAAAGCTCCAATATATTTAGCACTATGGATTCCAGCTTCCAGAGCTCCCGGAAGTCTCAGTGACTGTTGACTCTCAGCTCTGTGCCCACTCCCTGTACCACTGAGGCTGGAAATCTGGAAACCACATTCCCCAAACTCTCATCAGCTCTCCTCTTATTATATCTGTCAGAAAGAAGCACTAATCTGAGGCAGAGAAGAAGCCTTTTGTTTGATGACAGCTGCTGGCGGTTTTTGACCATCGTTAAGGTGGAAATAAGGTGGAGAGTACTGCAGGAGCCCAGGATGTGACTACTTTCTGGTAGCGAAGACCTCTCCAGTAGATCCAGAAGCTCTCTCAAGATTATGGGCTTAGATCAGCCCAGGGATATTTTCTACTTTTGATCTGGGAATATCACCCCTTATTCCTTGTGGTTCTTCTTCTGCTCTTCCAATACATTTTATTTTATTTTTTCTTTTTTTTCTTTTTTTTTAAGATTTTATTTATTTATTTGACAGAGAGAAACACAGTGAGAGAGGGAACACAAGCAGGGGGAGTAAGAGAGGGAGAAGCAGGCTTCCCGCCAAGCAGGAAGCCCGACGTGGGGCTCGATCCCGGGTCTCCAAGATCATGACCTGAGCCAAAAGCAGTCACTTAACCAACTGAGCCACCCAGGCACCCCTATTTTATTTTTTAAAGAGAGAGAGAGAGAGAGAGAGAGAGAGAGAGAGAGAGCATGTGAATGGGCAGAGGGCAGACAGGGAGGAAGAGAGAGAATCCCAAGCAAGCTCCATGCCCAGTGCAGAGCCCCATGCGGGGCTCAATCCCAGGACACTGAGGTCACAACCTGAGCTGTAATCAAGAGCTGGATACCCAACCGAATGAGCCACCAAAGCCCCCCATCTTCCAGTGCATTGGAAACCAACTTCCTTTATTAAATTTTGCTCTATTTGAAAAACCTAGAGTGGTCTCTGCTTTTTTATTTGGACTCTGATTGATGCAGTGACTTTGGGACAATATTCTTTAAAAAAAAAAAAAAAAAAAAAGATTTTATTTATTTATTTGACAGAGAGAAACACAGCCAGAGAGGGAACACAAGCAGGGGGAGTGAGAGAGGGAGAAGCAGGCTTCCCGCTGAGCAGGGAGCCCGATGTGGGGTTTGATCCCAGGTCTCCAGGATCATGACCTGAGCTGAAGGCAGTCGCTTAACCAACTGAGCCATTCAGGTGCCCCTGGACAATATTCTTAAGACCAACAGTTTTTCAGAAAAAAAAACCATTCACTGGACAATTACAACATGCTACGCACTTTTGTTAAACACTGGAAACACAAAGTCAAATACATAAGATATGATCCCTACCCTAAAAGAGATTTTAGTATGGTCAGCAAAAGAGAAAAGTAAGTAAATGGTTGCAGCCATTGGATACATGTTGAATTAGAAATATGTGTAGGATTCAGGGCATGGAGAAGAAATATCTAATTTAAAATGCTTGACATGGGATATGAAGGTAGAGTAGGCAATGCTTGTAGGGCAATATGAAGATTAAATAAGACAGATATGGATGAAGAAAATGGGAAGGGCATTCTAGGTAGTTGGAACCGGTAGGGTAATGAACTACCATGAAACTTAGAAAAATGTTATATTCTGAATAACTAGACCTCACAGATGTACACAGTTAACAAGATGACAATCACCTACTGACCGAGGAGGTCCTGCCTTTCATGAACTGCAACACTGTGCAGCACCACGGTTTTCTACACTTGCTGTATTGTCAACTCACAGAAAGCTTTGCATAAGTTTTTAGAAAACATATTAAGATACATTCACTTATACTCATGCCAACACCATTGGAAGACCTTTTCATCTGAAAAAAAAGATTTTCATTAATCTCACCAAAAATATTCCATGTTTATAGAGTAAGGTCAATATTTCTAGCCTACCTCTACTACAGGTGCTACACAAATTAATAATGAAACTATTAAAAATCCCATGGCCTGTAATTTATTATCTGATATTCATCTAAATGGGACCGTTTCAGTGTTGGCACATTTGAACATGGAGAACAGACATTCTCTTTTGCTGCTTACAAAATTCAAAGATTAAGAAACAATTAAGGGCACCTGGGTGGCTCAGTGGGTTAAAGCCTCTGCCTTCAGCTCAGGCCATGATCTCAGGGTCCTGGGATCGAGGCCTGCATCAGGCTCTCTGCTCGGCGGGGAGCCTGCTTCCTCCTCTCTCTCTGCCTGCTTCTCTGCCTACTTGTGATCTCCCTCTGTGAAATAAATAAATAAAATCTTTAAAAAAAAAAAAGAAACAATTAAAATGGCAAGAGGATAAAAAGAAGTATTGTTTTAACCGTAGTATTTTGTAAGATGAGGATTTTTCATTTGATTATAAATCCCTTAAGGCCAAGAACTCTTTTTATCCATTCAACAGGTACTTACTGATAGCTATTTCATGCCAGACCCATTCAGGTATTTGCGGTAGAAGAATTTAATTCTTGAACAAAAAAATAATCTTAATTTTTATCTAGTTTGGTGATTTGCAAATCTTTCCTTTTTTTTTTCTTTCTCTTTTTTGGCCTTACAGCTCTTTCATTGAGTGAGAGTTCAAATGCAAGTCCAGTAAATCCTACAGACATAAGGAAAACTGCTCCCTTGGAGCAGGTAGCGTGGGAGCCCAGACCCCCAGCAGCTTGTGCCCACTGCCTCCATCCCACCCAGTAGTCCCGAGGAGCAGCCACCGTCACACCAAGGCTTTATAGAGAACAACTGGAAAACCACGGATGTACTCAACCCCTCAATTTATAGATAAGGAACAGAGAACCAAAGAGACACAGATTGCTTCCCAGGGCACATGGCTAGTGAGTAGTGAACCCACTTAGAACAGAATCTGTGATGATTGAGGTCCACAGGATCCCAGATTTAGCAGGGCCCAGGTCTAAAGTAACCCAGAACTTCAAACCTGGCCAAAGGTTTGATGAAAGAAATTGAAGATGACACAAAGAAATGGAGAGGACTGAAAGAACAAATATTGCTAAAATGTGTATACTACCCAAAGCAATATATAGATTCAATGCAATCCATATCAAAATACCAGCATTATTTCATAGAACTAGAATAAATAATACTAAAATTTGCAAGGAATCACAAAAGACCCTGAATAGCCAAAGAAACCTTCAAAAAGAAAAAGCTGAAGGCATCACAATTCCAGACCTCAAGTTATATTACAAAGCTATGGTGATCAAAACAGTATGGTCTCATCATGAAGAGGCACTTCTCCGAAGAAGATATACAAACGGCCAACAGACACATGAAAAAATGTTCAGCGTCTCTAGCTATCAGGGAAATTCAAATCAAAACCACTCTAAGATACCACCTTACACCAGTCAGAATGGCCAAAATTAACAAGACAGAAAACAACAAGTGTTGGAGAGGCTGCGGAGAAAGGGGAACCCTCTTA
>PITA01021526.1:0-32505 GCA_004023965.1 Spilogale gracilis
GTCACTCAGCATTAAGACCCATTAGAAACAGTTTGAGGTATCGCACTGTCATTTCCATCACTGAAAATGCAGAAATCCAGTTTCCCCTTGAATAATTCATACAGCACATAGATCAAATTAATAAACACGCTGACCTCTTTCTCGAAAAATAAATGGCTCTAGTTTAAAGTATTAAAGCAGTAGATTTATGGGGGACAGGGACGATGATTTAAGAGAACTAATGAGGCCGTCACATGCATAATCGTCTTCTATCTGACGAACACCGTAGGAACAGAAACTTACATCTGCAAATGTGTTTCCTGAAACCACAGCGACCCTACGTATTCAAAAACTCATTTCAGGAGATAAGTGTCTAATAGCAAAGACACATGAGGAAACGCTTGATCCTTAATCAAAGATGAGCAAGAGATTAAACCCAAGAGACGGAAAGACAGGATGGCTGCAATTTTTTCCCTTCTTCCCAGACTCTTCCCTCCCATGGGTGACTTTCAGGGATACTACTGAGCTCTGTTAACCACCTACAGCCTGACTGTGAGTCCTTCCTTTGGACCCGGAAGGACCCCCAAGTGCTTCTTGGGCCTTGGCACTTATTTTATCTCAGGGGTATTTAGCAAGCACCACCGCATGCCCGGTACTGTGCTCTGCAAGGTGGAGGGCTGCAGGCGTGGACCAGGACCCTCGCCTTCGTGGGGCTTGGGGGCCGGAAGAAAAGGTCATTCTGAGAACCGGCTATCTGTAGAGGGTCACTGAAGTGTCCTAAGCCCTCCCCGGCTTGTGATTCGGTAGGCTCAGTAGGAAGCCGCACAGAGGAGTTAACCTGCAGTCAGTCCAGCAGTTGGACCACAAATGTTCTGACTCCGGGGATGCTTTGAGCTCAGCCTGTGGACTGGGAAGAAGAAATACACAAAATAGAATCCAAGGCCCCAGTTTCCTTTTTTTTTTAATTACTTGACAGAGAGAGATCACAAATAGGCAGAGAGGCAGGCAGAGAACGAGGGGAGCAGAGAGCCCAATGCGGGACTTGATCCCAGGACCCTGAGAGCATGACCTGAGCTGAAGCCTCAGCGTAACCGTCTGAGCCCCCCAGGCGCCCCTAAGGCCCCATTTTCAAGGACTCTCGCATGGAGTGACTCGGGAGGAAAACCGTAAGGATTAGATAATCATCACAGATGGTACTAGAGGAGTCACAAGGGCTCCCACAGAGGCACGAAGAAGTCTTGGAGGACTGTAAAGAAGATGAAAAGGCCAGGCACAGACTGGAATGACTGTCCTCATCTCAATAATAGTGATAAAACAAGCGACGTAGTTCTTAACAATGGGCAAAGACTTGAACAGGCGCTCTACAGAAGAACACAGGAGACATGCTCAGTCTCCCTCGTCACGCGGAAATGTAAATGAGAACCATACTGAGGTACCACTTCACGCTCCCGACGTGGCTAATCCTGAAAAGATCACCCATGCCAAGTGTCCTGGGTTTCTGGGGGAAAAAGAGTTCAGCAGTATTGGATTCAATGCAACTTGTAGCTCTTCTATGCACTTTTCCTACTTATCCAATAGGAATGAAAACACGCATCCCCTGGAAATCTAACACAGGAATGTGCATACATAACAGCTTTACTCCCAGCAGCAAAAAGCTGGAGCTAACTCAGAGGTCCGTCAACAGGTGGTGGACAAGCCAACTGAGGGATGTGCATTGAACTGAAGACTTCGTAGCCGTGACAAGAACTCCTGACTCAACTGTATATTGCATGTGGGTGACAGTCTTGCTTCTGTGAGAGAAGCGGGAGCAGCGGGCGCCTGCAGGGGTCGGGGAGGGCTTGGGGAGCCGGCAGGGGGACCACACCGGGTGATGGAAGCATTCATGTCTTGACTGGAGTGGAGGTTTCGCAGGTGTGTATATTTATCCAAACTCATCCCGCTGAACTCTTAAGATCTGTGTATTTTATTTTATGTAAATTACACTCAATTAAAACAGGAAGATGTGAGACAGGGAGGGGGCCGATCTGCACAGGAGCCCGGGATCCCCCGGGGAGAAGAGGGATGGGCATCTTCTTCCTTTTGAAGTTCCAGCTTGAGGAGCTGTTTCTAACAGACTGTCTCAATGAAGAGCAGTGGCGGCAGGAGAGGCAAGGGGCCTCCAGAGGGGAAGGGGGTGTCTGTCCCAGTGATGTGGCGCAGCCCCAGACTCGGGTGGGAGACGCGGCCGGTTTGGGCGGGGCACAGGTGCTTGACCTGTGGGCACAGAATAAAATGCACGCGCTGAGGTCCCTGCGGGGCCCTGCTGGGGGACCCTGGGGGAGGAGAGGAAGCAGGCTCGGTGGGAGACCCAGGGGAAGCGCGAGCCCCTAACGCCCACCTGAAGGTGGCTGAGACAGAATGAAGCTCGACTCATTCGTGAGAGAAAGTCATGTTTTATGCGATTTGGGAGTTAATCAAGTATGATCCAGTAATAGCCTGGACCGATACTCCCGGGCTTCCCGAAGGGACCCTTGCATACCGTATTTATTATTTATTGAATTATGATTGAAATGGATGAGCTCTGCGCCCGACACTGATAGAAAGTCTTTGTACTCATGCTAGGAGCCAAACGAAATACCCAAGGAGTCGGTGGAGCCAGGGGCCAAAAACGAAGCCAAAGGGTAAAGAAGAGGGCCGCTGACACCGTGCAGGGGGAGGCGGCTAGGGACAAAGCCAGTGCAGGGGGAGGCGGCTAGGTACAAAGGCACGCGGGGAGAGCCTCTTGTAGGTCGGCGCGGCGGGACACCAGGCTGGGGGGCATGTCTGCTTGCTGTTGGAAGAGACGGCCGGGACGAGCGGGACAGGAGCAGGACAGCACACTGCCCGCGATGCTGGGGGTGGTGGGGCCACGGGAAGGTTCGAGCAGGAAGGACGGCCAACACGGGAAGGTGTGCTCTGCCCGCTGTCTCAACAGCACAGCGGAGGAAGGCAGGGCTCTTCTCATTTAGGGGCAGTTTTCACTTGCGCCTGCCGGTGAGCAGCAAGCCGTCCCCCCAAGAGCAGCAGACGATGCGGCCCTGGCTCCTCTCCCTGTCCCTCTCCGTGCCCCTTACCTGTGTCGGTAACCCAGCTGGCGCTCAGCACGGACAGGACAGACGAGTGCCGGCCCCGCCCGCATGGCCCCGACTCTCCATCACTCCCCTAACGCACACACCAGCTTCCCAGCAGCAACTTTGGTCCAGTCCGTGCGCCGCAGACCACGTCGTGGGGTGGCCCTTCATGAGGCACGGCGGCACCAGGGTCCCGGGCCAGGGCAGCACACGGCCAACGGGGTCCCTGCGGGATCCCCTGGGCTGTGCCCGCGGGTGGTCGGGGCCTACAGCACACGCCTGAGCAGAGCCTTAACTATCAGCATGTCCTGCTTGAGACAATCATGGGCTCGTTCCTGTGAGCCTTCTGGGCCTAGAAGGAGCATGAAATGAGACGCTTCACCAAGAACCCCTGTACGTCTTGCAGGAGAAATCCTGGCAGGACCTGGCGCCGAAGGCCATCAGCTGGCAGCACAATGAATGAACGAAGGGGTGTGTTTCAGTGAGCCCCAGGCTCTGGGGGCCGGTGGTCAGTCCCCTCCAGCCCGGCGGAGGAGGCCTCCCCTCCTGTCCCGCCCCCAGCTCCTGTTCCTACACTGAGAACCACCTGTAAGCAGCTGCTCTTGTCTTTGCTGCCCTTGGGGCACAGAAACGACAAGGAAGCTGAACAAAGACATCAAAATGCCTTTTAAGAAGTTGGAAGATTCGTGCTTTACCATTTTTCCTCAGAAACCCTTAGAATCAGGAGTTGGCCTGTTGGCTGCTTTGGAAAATCGCACTGTTGAGTGAAGGCCACTTCAAAACAGAAAACTTGCGATTTCCCAGAACTATAAGAAATCTTTTAATGCATTGAGCCCACTCTTAAGGCACTGACATACCCCGTGACACTATGACCATCTTTCTATAAATTATGCCTTCTGTGCTTGTTTTTATTAAAGAGGCACCAGGGTGGCTCAGGGGTTAAACATCTGCCTTTCGCTCAGGTCATGATCTCAGGATCCTGGGATCAGGTTCTGCATCGGACTTCTTACTCAGTAGGGAGTCTGCTTCTCTCTCTCCCTCTTCCTCTCAAATAAATAAATAAAATCTTTAAAAAAATAAAGAGAATTAAACTTAGGTTGATAGGTTTTTCTGACATTTCTTAGGAGACTGGAGAATTCCTGGAACATCATAAAACCAATGTCAGTCATCACTGTAAGAATTTGTGATTACTGTGGGTGGTTGGATTTCAAAACTGAAACAAACAAAAAGAGAATAAACACTCTTTTCGGGCACCTGGGTGGCTCGGTCAGTTAAGCGACTGCCTTCGGTGAGCCCAGCATCGGGCTCCCTGCTCAGCAGAGAGCCTGCTTCTCCCTCTTCCTCTGCCTGCTGCTTTGCCTACTTGTATTCTCTCTCTAGCTCTGTGTCAGATAAATAAATAAAATCTTTTAAAAAAACTCTTTACATTCAATTATGTATGTATTCAGTGACCATTTATTAAGCGTCTAATATTTGACAAGTGCTCTGAACCTTCTGGAAAGATCGAGGATCTGCACAACCCTTCAGAAAGTGGCGTGGACTGGACTGGGAATGGACCCTAGCCCTGAACCAGCAACAGAATCCTGACCCTGAGGACTACCTCCCTGGGACTCGAAAACGTTACAGAACGACCAGGCTGGGCAGTACCTGGGCCTCCCATCAGCCAGCTTGGTCGGTGCTGGTCTCGAGCTTGGTCGGTGCTGGTCTCGAGCTTGGTCTCAAGCTTGGTCTCAAGCTTGGTCGATGCTGGTCTCAAGCTTGGTCTCAAGCTTGGTCTCGAGCTTGGTCGATGCTGGTCTTGAGCTTGGTCTCGAGCTTGGTCTCGGGCTGTCCAGAACAGTACAGAAATTTTAGTTTAAAATAAATTAGAAAATCATAAGCATAGAGTTTTCTTGAGCAAGAAGAATGAAAGTCAAGGACATTGGTGACTCAGTCAGTCAGCTGGGGTTTTTTTCATTAGAAAAAACACACTCTTTCATATAACTTAACCTTTCCTCTTTTAGGTTATTGTTTCTAAGGTTGATATACCAAATACTGGTTTGATCTGGGGAAATATTTTAAAGCAGACCTACTGCATACCCTCTTGGCACCCTTTGGAGCTCTCTACCATTGCCTGAACACCACAGTGGGTTTTGATGTCTTTAATGTAAGCACGGGAACATAGAGAAATCCCCCTCTGGGACAAGAACCGTTTCTATTGGGCAAATATTTTGATTGACTGTTTGGGATCTTGATGGGGAAAGGGACGGACATCAATAGGGAAACAGGAGGCATGCAGACCTCAAGTCTTTTGCGAACAAACAGGAACCATTATGGTCTGGAATCAGAGCAGAAACTGTTCTCTTATCAAAACCCAGAATGAGACTCCTCGTGTGACAGCAGCTCAGGGCGGACGAGAAAGTCGCAGAACAGGTGCTGCTGCCAGCTGCCACCCAATCATAGGTTCCAAAGCAGACAGAGTCAAGACCCCAGCATGCCTTTTGCAGAGAGCAGCATAGACAGAATTAATCTCCTTAGAGTCTATGCTGTTGGAAATAGATGGTTGCAGAAATTTTCAAAGATGTTCTATTTTAAGTCCTCCTAGCGAGCAACTGCAGATAGAGACTGAAAGCCGTCTCTGCGATTGCTATGGAAAGTCCTGATACAACAAGAATCCCACAACAGATGGTTTGGGATAAAAACAGCATGGGGGTCCATGGGAGAGACACAATGGGAAAATCAGGGCAGAGAAAGCATGATTTACTCATACCTGGCCAAATTAAATGCTGTCCAGTGAGGACTGATGGGAAGTTAACACCAAAACTAAGCCATACTTCATTTGTAGAAATTATATGCTTATACGTCCCATACACATCCTAATGGCTCATCCTCTCCTTTTGCCGTGTGAACTCAATCCATTACAGTTAATATTTCCATCTCTTTAAAAAAAATGTGAGAACACTGAACATTTTCCAGTATTGTAAAAAGACATACTGAGCCACAAAGACTCGTCAGACCCAATTGGTAATTATAACTTGAGCACTGGGCGCCTAGAGAGGGACTATCAGATACACAGTCCCTTAAGATTTTTTAAATCTTGGCTGCTAAGCAGGAGATGTCCTGCCCATCCCAGTGCTGTCCAAGAAAAATATGATGTGAGTCATGTATGTTTATTAACAAGGTAAAAAGCAAAATGAGAACAACAAAAAAAGGAGGTAAAATTTAAAAGATAAACAGAAATAAGTAAAATTAATTTTAGTCCGTTTATTTAACTCAACATAGCCCAAATATGATTTCAACATGTAATCAATCATAAAAAGATGAGATATTTTATAATTGTTTTATATTCGGTGGATGTAAATATATATTCTCTACCGACAGCTCATCTCGGTTTAGACCGGCCGTCCTGCCAGGTCCCAAGAGCGCCGGTGGCTGGTTGCTGCAGGGCCGACCCCCGGGGAGCCCGCACACGCTCACACGCCCGCGGTGCATCGAGGCACCGGGGAGGCGGAACACTATGACCAAAGCGTGTCTGTCCGCACTGATGTTGCTGCTTTGTTGTTTATTCTGAGCAAATGAAGAATAGCTCCAGAGAGGAAAAAGCTAAATTTCTGATGATGTTGTCCGGCAACATTTTTGCACTAGCGTGAGCCGTAGATTTTATTTAAATCTCCGTAAATTCCCACATTCCACAGAAGCTTAACCAAAAGGGAAGCAATTCCTCAAAAGTGAGGGTCTAACGTGAGGGCTTGCATAATGAGTGTCCCGGCCCCGTTGATAAGAGGTGATCATGAAAACCAGGTCAAGCAGATCTTAATGCTGATGGCGCTCACTTCGGCAGCACATACACTGATGTTGGAAGGGTGCAGAGATTAGCACGGCCCTTGCACAAAGATCATAATGCTTATTAAATCAAAATGGAAAAAGTTCTCAGCTACCCCCTCTGTTCTCAGACAGTAAGAGAAGTACCCATCTAAAATAAAGCTGGGCTGCCAGTGTACTGAGACCAAGAGGGGGTCTTCACACAGGGCGGGGAGGGTGGCTGGGGGGGGGGCAAGCAGAGAAAAGCTCACTGAATGATCTGTGGGCCCCAAGGAGACAGCTGGCTATAGGAAAAACAGACACTAAAAATACACCAAAGTACACCTCTCAGAGCACGGTCAGCGTGAGGATGCAATGACAGGATGGACAGAAAGAAAGGAAGAAAGGTAGGCTCCAACCCCAAAGAAAGAGGACATCTGTAATCCGTCTCCTGTGAATTCTGGGAGTCTCTGCAGCTTGCACCGAGCTCCTGAGTTCCCAGCACCCCCGGACCACACCATAATGAGCTCTGCGAGCAAAGACACCCCTGCTCCCAACACAGGCGTCTAGGATAGCTTTAGTTTAAAACACCTTTGCTTGAAATTCTTGCCTTGGGGTACTTTACGAAAAGCTGTTCTTTTTTTTCTTCTCTGTCTTATTCGCAAAGAACACATTTTATACTGCAAACTCAATGAGCCTTTAAAAAGAAGACAGAGGGGCGCCTGGGTGGCTCAGTCATTAGACATTTGCCTTCGGCTTGGTTCATGATCTCAGTGTCCTGGGATGGAACCCCACGTCGGGCTCCCTGCTCGGCGGGAAGCCTGCTTCTCCCACTCCCCCCGCTTGTGTTCCCTCTCTACCTGTGTTTCTCTCTGTCAAATAAATAAAATCTTTTTAAAAAATAAAAAATAAAAAGAAGACAGAGGGGGAAATAAATACATAAAAAGGAGACAGAAGGAGAACTGAATGATCCAAAAATGAGAAACATCATTTCTGGTAATGAGATTTCTTTTAAAACGGGGGTGGGGGAAATGCTCATTTCTTAGGTTTATTAACTCCCTTTACCAGTGTTTCCATGGCCCAGATACAGGAATATATTATGTCTGAGATGGACCTAAAAATGTCAACTTCCTACCCCGTCTCCAGCGCACAGGAAAAGTACGGGACCGTTGGGGGAGGCTGTCGGGACGTGGAGATGTCTGCAGAATGTAGAGCAGCAGCCTCCAAGGAGTCGCACTCCAAACACATCGGTTTCACATTTTACAGTAATTAAAAGCAAAATGGAAAAGGAAAATAATGGTCTCAAAAGGGCAGGTACTGGAGGCTTCCCGTGAATTCTCTGCAATTCAGTTAGCATGATGAGGCTCAGCACGGGGCGTCCTGTCACCGTGCGAGGGGAGGTCAGTAGGCTGCTCTGCAGGGTCTCGGCGGCTGTTTTATCCCAGATACGATATACATGGAGCTTGGGCCCCACGGGTCTGCAGCTGCTCTATGCTGATTGTGCAGGAGAGCATCAAGTAATTGCCAGCAATGATCGAGTTTAATGTTCCCATGATATTATAAATTATGTCTTTTGGGAAGGAGTCTGCGCCTAATATCTAATAACAAGGATATGATTAAACACCAAAAATAAATAGATAAATCATGCCTAGCAAGAAAGCGCAAAATTATTCAGCTGCACCTGTTATTTTACAGACAAAATTAATGGCTCAAATGCTTAGAAAAATTAGATTACACAGAATTTTTAAGTCTTTTTTATCAATTTTATTTTCCTCCATGAGACTTACCTAGCATTCGGAGAGCCGCACGTCTCTGCTACTCGTCGGTGGGTATTGGCCACTGCTGAGGATGTGCCGTGTCCCCAGGAGTAACACGGCAGGGCGGGCTGTGAGCGGGGTGCTGGGAGGCTCCCTTCAGCCAGGAGAGTCTGGTTGCAGCCCTGCCCCGAGGTAACTGTGTGATCTGGGGTGAGGATTTTGTTCGTTCTTGTTGTTTGTTCATTGAGTCCGCTAAGCCTCAGTTTCTCTGGAATCCGGGGACAGTCGGGCCTGTCCCGTAAAGTTATCGGAGCAGATCTCCCCTTGTGGAAACTGAAGGGAGAGCACAGGGCATGCCTTTTACCTACTGGGTCATCAGGAGTTCCCCACTACAATAAAAAAGTAAGGGCCCATCGGGCCCCTCAGAAGGACATGGGGAGGTTGTGCGTTAACTAATCCCCGCTTGTTGGCCCTAAGCATGAATCCATTCTTCAGAACCGCTAATGCCCGGCACGGCCGTGGGACCAGGTCCTTTGGCCAAGCCTGGGTGGGGGCAATGGGCAGGCTTTGTTGGAGCAGAGGGTGCCCCTTCAGGGTGGCAGTGCTGGGCAGAGCCACACGGGGGGCGTGAGAAGGTCTGGACAGAGAACAGGGGTCAGGCTGCCCGGAGAGGCCCAGGGAGAGCTGGAGGGGAGATGGGGCACTGAGGAACCAAGAAGGCCTCCTCCTCCCAGGCGCTGCCTTCCTCCTGCTTCCCTCTTACCTGCAACCTGCTGGTGGCCTCCCTGTGGTGCCCAGACCCCAACAACCCCCAAGCCCGTCCCCATATAGCAGCCGCGGCTCAGGGAGACTGCCATCTGCTCAGGGACAAGGGGTAAAGGGCATGCTGCCTCTCTCTCCCTCAGTTAAGTGGGCATGGCCAGTTTACATTGTCTTGTTTTGCTTTGGAAAATAAATAGCTATACATGATCATAAAATTTTCACCCAATTCAAAAACAAAGAAAAATGGTAAAAAAAAAAAAATCACCCATGATCTCATTGCCAAAACCAAACACGGTTCTGGATTTGCTTTCCACGTAAATGAATACACACGCATTCACCCGCCGAGGATGCAAGATGCTTGGCTCTCGTATCCCCTGTAACTGAGCTCATCCTGTCGGTGGCGATGGGGGGGAAGGCGTCCCAGGAGGAGGAGGACATCTGAGAATTCCCATTCAGGAGAATAAACTCCTGCGGCGAGACACTGTCTTTCACGCTCCCTCGGGATCTGTGGAAGTGGTTGCGTGTTCTGCGTGTGCGGGTTTCTTCCTCCTCCTCCTCTGGTTCCAGACTGAGAGAGCAGAAAGCCACAAGTCACCATAAACACAGCCCGCGGTTGGCTGTGTGGCTAGCAGAAGCCACGCCGTCGGTCAAGAGGGGAAGGCCCAGAGCAGATGGCCCCGGGTTCCAGGTCTCCCTCCCAGTCCCCAATCTCCTGAGCCTCCTTTCCAGGGGGCCCGTGCTCTGTCCTGGAAAGGGGCACCCCACTCCCATGGGGCCCAGCCTCCGGGTGCTCACGCGGCCCTGCCTCTCCCAGAATGGTCTCTACGGGGTTTGATTCTCTGTTCAGCCCCCAAACTTGGATTCCGACCCAGAGAGACTCTCCTTCCCCTGGGGTCAGGACCCTCCCGGCTTAACCCTGGGGGAAAAGGTTGTAGAAAAACAATGAAACATGAATTGATTTAATATTTTCAAACTATCATGACCATTGGAAATGAATCCCACTCTTGGGTTACCTTTCTTTATTTTAACAATATGCTGTGAACATCACCAAGAGACAGCTCTCCACCTGCCTCCTCTGGCCTGCCCCTCAGCTCTGTTCCCGACGACCCTCTGTTCCCTGCACTCCTGCTGGCCCCAGAGGCCTCCCCAGGGACCCCTGCACTCCGACAAAGTTCATGCAAGGGGACCTCGAGCTTCCCTACACTCACACCCTCAAGCACATTAGCTGGTTAGACTCTCCCCACAGCTCACGCGGGGTTAACTGGTTGACTGCCTCTAACACAGTAAATCCTTTCGGTATGAAAACTGTAGTAGGGTCACGTATTTGTACAAAAGAAAGCACCCTTTAGATGACAGAAATATTCTGGGGTGTTTTTCGTTGAAACATGAATAGCTTTCTTTGCAGGTATTGACTGTGTTTTAATTGCCCTAAAAATTCCCACTCCCCCTGCCTGTGTCCCCTCTCTCACTCCCCCTGCCTGTGTCCCCTCTCTCACTCCTCCTGCCTGTGTCCCCTCTCTCACTCCCCCTGCCTATGTCTCCTCTCTCGCTGTGTCTCTCTCTGTCAAATAAATAAATAAAATCTTAAAAAAAAATCTCCAAACATGAGTTGAACCAACACAGGGTCTAATAGGCTTCTTTCTTCAGCCCCGGCCTTCTCTGCCTCCCTGCCTCCCAAGTGCCCCAGATGCTTAAAATCCGGACTTGAACGGTAAAGAACAACATAGAAATCCACATACATTTAGGCTCTTCCACTGCAAAGTTTGGTGTTGTGAAATTTTATAATGAATCATAATCATTCCATAATTATATAAAAATAATTTTATTTTTAAAAATTATATTCTAATTAAACAATGATGAGAGCTAACACAAGGGGTTTTCCCTCCTTCATAATTTACTTGGGGGATAAAATAATTTTATTTTTTAATACCATATATTGAGTGATATAAAGGTCTTTAAAGCACAATGAAGTTTTCATTCCAGAGCTAAAAACCACTTTGATTTCTCCTTCTTGACTATTCCCCTCCCTAATTAGGTGACAAGTTGTATGAGGAGTCTGCCCCCAAACGGAGTCCACCAGCCTTCACTTTGGGCGTGCCTCTCTTTGTGGTGGCCCCACCCTGTGTGGGCTACACCATCATCACCCCGTCACTCCAGGCTGCCCCCTTCCCAGGGGCCTCTCCAGAACATTCCTGGGGTTAAACCCAGGGAAGCATTCACTAGAGGATGACATCCAACTTCTTTAGGATGGTGTCTTGGTCTCCGGGCCGCCTTCCGACTGTATCACGAATTCATCATTTTTGCCTCCCGATGTCTGTCTTCCAGTGCTGGGCTTCAGGTGACGTTTAAATGACTGTGCTCTTGGATGCTTATAAAGTACTTTCATGTCATACAATCTTCGTCTCTCCAGACACACTCTAATGCAAACATGGGATTCGACTGTACTGCAAATATAATCTATGGTAAAGTTTACTCTTGTATTAACTATTGTTTAAAATTTTTTAAACTTGGCCAAGCAAGTGAACAGTGTAAATAAAACTTCAAGAAATAATCTCTTAAATGAATAAATGCCATGAAGTAATTCAGAAACCAAAATTTACATACAAATGACTCACTAATTATAAATTGTTCTTGGCTATTCATTAATTCAGGAGGCCTCCCACACTATCTGCCTCTGGTTAGGCTATTTCCAGGCCTTCTGTAAATCCTATGTACCTTATATGCCTTTGTAGTGGCAGTTCCTAGCTAGGGTCACTTTAGTCTTCATACAGATCAGAAGAAAGGTGACCACTCTGGACGGAGACACCCACGTGGGAAAGTTTGGCCAGCAGAGCCTGGTCTAAATGCCAGTCCCCACTCACCCCATTTGCCGAGAACCCTTGTGGATTCAACACTAGACAATGCTCAGATGTAGCTGAATATTGTGGCTGTCCTTGATATTTTTAATTATTACATAGAAGTTATAAAAAATTCATTTTTAAAGTGTATTAAACACAGGAGAATGTGATCATTTGATATAGTCATGAATTCTAAAAGTAATGTAAATTTATTGACTCTGGAGATGGTAATTAGGATTTCCATATTGGTAGACTAGGATCAATCTTCCTTCCCGGGACTCTTATAAAAGTTAAGTCATGTTTCTTAAAAATCTATTTGTGGGCATGGGAGAGCTAACACATAGACAAGAAGCATAAGAAAATATCCAGGAGAACACAAAAATCCAGATCACCTAGCCCCGCCCCTGAAATCAGCCCCGCCTCCTGCCCTGGTTCTATTGGCTACAATGGAGATTGGTGAGAACCTGGTGTTCTCGGCTAACATGGAGGTCAGCGACAGAGCCCTAGGTTCGGGGAGACAAACCTCCCCAATGGAAGACCAATACTTTCCAAGGGTAAGGATCTGGCAAGTCCCCTGAGTTTTGCTATGGCACCAAGCTATAGGAAGACTGGAAATAACCCAGCTTTCACACGAACCAAAGCACATCTTCACGTTCTCTGAGTGGCTCAGAAACAGCTCAGTCCTTGCAGTTGGATTAAGGAAATCTTGGATTGCTAGTGCCCCAGGAGCCTGACAAAAGAAAGAAAAATAAAAGCTCTCTGGGAGAAGATAAGCTCAAGACTGAAATTGTTTCAAATGGAACATTCATCAAGAAATCAAAAATAACAGGCACAGGAGGGGGTGTGACATCAAAAACAAGAGCCAATAGACATATACATGTGGGGACTCTATGTATTGAAATATTAAAATAAGACTTTAAAATAAACCTGCGATAGGGACCCCAGAACTGAACATAAAGTAACTGAATTCAGTGTAAATATCTCAAATATAAAACTAAAACTTAGTGAATGAGTTTAACACAAGCGACACTACTGAGAAAACTGATTAACTGGAGACAGATCAGAAGTAATTGTCCAAAACGAAGCAGAGATCCAAAGAAAAGGATATGAAACAGTCAAAACAAAAAACATCTTAAAATATGCAGAAGATATAGGCTCTAAAATTTATTCTGGAAGAGAAAAAATGGAATGGAAAGAATATTTGAAGAGATAATGACTGAGAATGTGTTAAAACTGATGGAAAGCGTCAATACCACATACTCAAGAAGCCAAACAAATGTGAAATAGAATAAATACAAATACACAATAATAAAAATACTGCAGAAAGCAAAGTCAAAGGGAAAAATTTTAAAGCAGCCAAAGAGACACAAGATAAATTCCATTCAATTACTTACAGTCAGAAGACTTCCCAACAGAAACTGTGAGGTCCAAAATATAACAAATGGATATCTTGAGTGTATTGGGATAAAGTAACTGTCTCCCAGAGTTCTATCTTCAGGGACTAGATAAAGAAGGAACTTGTGTAATGAAGAAAGTTTCCACTTGATTTTAAGACTAGACAAGGACATTGCAAGAAAGGATAAGAGCTGATTTCTCTCAGTAATGTGATGCAGAAACCTGAAACAAAATAGTGTCAAACTGACTCCAGCTGTATATGAAGGCCTACTATCATGGGGCAAGGTACTTGGGTGGCTCAGTCAGTTAAATGCCTCAGTCTTGCTTTTGTATCATCAGGTCATGATTTCAGGGTTATGATATTGAGCCCCAACCAGTGCTGAGCCTGCTTAAACTTTTCTCTCTCCCTCTCTGCTCACCCTCTTTCTCTCCAGAAACAAACCAACCCCGTAATATCACAACCAATTTGCATTTACTCCAGCGAGGCAGGATTTGTTTAACATCAGAGCAACGATCTTCATTCAGAATATCAACAGAATGAAGGAGAACAGACAAAAATAGCTCAACACAAGGATGAAGTATTCGATAAAATCCGACACCAATAAATGATACATTTAAAAAAACTCTAGGGGAGAGTGGGTGGGCCTAGTCAAGGGACCAAGTGTTGATTTCAGCTCAGGTCATGATCTCGGGGTTTTGCGATCAAGCCCCACCTATGTGGTGATGCCCACTGGCTACGAAACCTGCTTGGGATTCTGTCTCCCTCTGCTCCTCTCCCTCTCTAAAAACAGAAACAAAGTTCTTACCAAGCTAGAAACAGAAAATTTTAATCAAATAAAAGGGAACTCAACGAAGGTGGAAGGTGTATAGTGAACATCATACATAAGAGTAAGATGTGGGACTTTTTTTGGGGATTAGGACAAGGATGTCCTCTATCAGTGCTTCTTTTCAACATTTTCTGGAGGTCTTAGATAGATCAATAAGGCTAAAAGAAAAAGAGAAAAAAGGAAGAAGGGAGCGGAGGAGGAAGAAAGGGGATTACCATTATCTGTGGATGATGTAATTGTATAAGTAAAACTGCAAAAAAATGTACAGATAAGCTATTAGGGTGAACTGAGTTTAACAAGATTTCTGGGTATACACAAATCAGTATTTTAAAAATCAATTGCATTTCATACATGTAAACAACCGAATAATGAGATACGAAATATAAGATATAATAACAAGAGTCCTGAGATATGTAATGACATCAAAAAATGGGAAAAGACTCAACAAGAAACATGCAGCACCTCCAGCAGAAAATTTAAGTCATTAGTAAGGAAATTAAAGATCTAAGTAAATTGAAAACATACCATGTCTATATGACTATGGATGGAAAAATCAGTATTATAAAGGTACCAGTTCTTCTCCAGCTGATGAAGATGCAGTGCAATCCGAACAAAAATCAAGGGGTTTTGTGTATGTGTACTTTTACAAACTGATTTTAAAATTCATATAAAAATAAAAATCATCTAGAGGAGTGAAGACAGTCTTTAAAAAAGAAAAATGAACCAGGTGGGAAGTTTACTGTGTTGGATATCAAGACTTATTATAAAGCTGAAGGTGATTAAGACGACGTGCTATTAGCCCAAGGCTAGAAAGTAAAAACCAATGAAACAGAATGGAGATACCAGAAACACAGCAAGCATGTACGAACACTTGACTTATGGCAAATATATAGGAAAAAGGGGCAAAGAATGGTCTTTCCAATAAATTGTACTGGAACAATTAGATATCCATATGGGTAAAAAATAAAACCTGGCCCCTACTTCATGCCATGCACAAGAATTGATTCCAGGAGTATCACAAATCTAACTATGAAAGAACAAATAGTAAAGGCTTTACAAAATAACATTAAAAAAGAACCTCATGTTTTTAGGCTAGGGAAAATTGTGTTGGGAATACAAAAAATAGTAATTTAAGGAAAATATTGACACATTGGTCTACACTGAAATTATGAATTCCTATTTATTAAGTGATGCCATTAGGAGAGTAAAAAGGCAAGTTACAGGGCGCCTGGGTGGCTCAGTGGGTTAAGCCTCTGCCTTTGGCTCAGGGCATGATCTCAGGGTCCTCGGATGGAGGCCCACATCGGGCTCTCTGCCTGCCTCTCTGCCTATTTGTGATCTCTCTCTGTGTCAAATAAATAAATAAAATCTTTAAAAAAATAAAAGGCAAGTTATAGAAGAAGACATTTGTCACATATACTACTGTGTTGGGCTCATACTCAATATATTTTTAAATGCCCAAAACTTATTTTTTTAAAGATTTTCCTTATTTATTTGAGAGAGAGAGAGAGAGAATGAGAAACAGAGAGAGCATAAGAGAGGAGAGGATCAGAGCCAGAGACAGACTGCCCGATGAGCAGAGAGCCTGACTTGGGACCCTGTCCTGGGCTCCATAATCATGACCTGGACCAAAAGCAGTTACTTGAACAACTGAGCCTCCCAGGCGCCCTAAATGCCTAAAAATTATTAAGAAAGAGATGAATATAGTAATAAAAAAATAAGGAAAATACTTGACTCGCATTTAACAAAAAAGGAAATCAAAATAGCTGATGAACATATGAAAAGTTGTCCAATCTGTGAGGGTTCTCCAGAGAAACAGAACAAATAAGTGATCGATCTATCTATCATCTATCTATCTATCTATCTATCTATCTATCATCTATCATCTATCATCTATCTATCTATCTATCTATCTATCATCTATCATCTATCTATCTATCATCTATCTATCATCTATCTATCTATCTATCATCTATCTATCATCTATCTATCTATCTATCTATCATCTATCTATCATCTATCTATCTATCATCTATCTATCTATCATCTATCTATCTATCATCTATCTATCTATCTATCATCTATCTATCATCTATCTATCTATCTATCATCTATCTATCTATCATCTATCTATCTATCATCTATCTATCTATCATCTATCTATCTATCTATCATCTATCTATCATCTATCTATCTATCATCTATCTATCTATCTATCTATCTATCATCTATCTATCTATCTATCATCTATCTATCTATCTATCTATCTATCATCTATCTATCTATCTATCTATCTATCTATCTATTCTCTAGAGACAGAGAGGGAAAGAGAGAGATTGATTTTAGGGAATTGGCTTATACAATTGTGGGACCTGGCAAGTCTGAAATCTCCAAGGAAGGCCAGAAACTTGGACACCCACAAAGGAGTTAATGGTGCAGTCTTGAGTCTGAAGGCAGTCTAGAGGCAGAATTCCCTCTTTTGAGGAAATCTTAGTTTTTGCTATTAATGCCTTCAATTGACTGGACAGGACCCACCCACATCATGGAAGGTGATCTGATTCACTCCAAGTTACTTATTTAAATGTTAGTCCCAGGAGCCTGGGTGGCTCAGTGGGTTAAAGCCCCTGCTTTCAGCTCAGGTCATGATCTCAGGGTCCTGGGATCGAGGCCCACATCGGGCTCTCTGCTCAGCAGGGAGCCTGCTTCTTCCTCTCTCTCTGCCTGCCTCTCTGCCTACTTGTGATCTCCCTCTCTGTGTCAAATAAATAAATAAAATCTTTTAAAAAATTAAATGTCACTCCCATCTAAAAAACACATTCACGGCAACATCTAGACTGAGACTGGGGTTCAACAAAACAGCTGGGTACCATAGCCCAACAAATGTGACACACAAAATCAACCATTACATTCACCTCCTCAACAACAAAGAAATGCAGATCCGGACTACGATGACATGCCACCACACATGTACCACAATGGCTGAAATTAAAAAGGCAAGCCACGTCAACTGTTAGAATGTGGAGAAATGGAAACTTTCACGTGCTGCTCATGATATGAAAGTTAATATAACCACTTTAGAAAACATTTTAAATGGTTTTAACCTTTGACCACGCCTCGGATTTACCCAGAGAAGTACATGCACATACTCATGAGAAGACATGCACAAAATTGTTCACACTAACACTCCTTAAGGGAGCCAAGAATTGTAGGCAATCTAATTGTCCATCAAGAGAAGAATATTAAATTATGGCCTACAAGTCTGTGGAGTTTTACACACTTGTAAGTGTAAGAATTATACCTGCAACATCTTAGGTGCCTCTTATAAGCGTACTGGTACTGCGTTAAAAAATAAAATAAACATACTGTGTTGCATGAATAAAGTGCAACATGATATAATATATCCTTTATGACTCCAATCATAGAAAGCTTTAAAAATCTTTACTATTTAAGGCCGCACAGTTATATGGGAAAAGAATAAAATCAAGAATGTGATTATCATAAAAGTTAGAAGATATTAATATAAATGAAGGAGCTCTAAAATTTTGTCCTTTGAAAAATATTATATAGATGGAATCACACAGTACATAGCATTTTGGGGCTACCTAGTTACACTCAGTGTAATTGCCTGGAGATGCATCCAAATTGTTGTGTGTATCAGCAGTTCAGTTCATAAAACACTGTTTTATGATATGGATGTACATTGTGCTAATCATTCACCCACGGAAGGGTATCTCTGTTTCCAGTTTTGACTATTCCAAGTAAAGCTGCTGTCAACATTCATGTACAGGTTTTTGTGTGAATATAAATCTTCTCTGGGATAAACATCCCAGAATACAATCACAGGGTCCTATGGCAATTGCCTGTTTATTTTCAGAAGAAATTGCTAAGCCATTTTTCAGAGTGGCTGCATCATTTCCTATTTCCCACCAGCAACGTGTGGGCGATCCAGTTTCTCACATCCACATCAGCAATCGGTGTCATCACCATTTGTCGCTTAGCCGTGCAGCAATAGCTCCTTGTGGTTCTGATTTGCATTTCCCTAAAGGCTAGTAATGTTGAGCACCTTTTCGTGGGCTTATTTGCATCTGTATTTCCTCTTTCTTGAAATGGCTGCTCGTGTTTCTTATTTTCTAATTAGAGTCTTTGTTGACTCTTCAGTTTTAAGATTTCTTTGCTCTAGATCCTAGTCCTTTGTCAGATATGTGGTTTGTAAATATTTCACCCAGTCTGTGGCTTGCCTTTTGATCCTTTCCACAAGATCTTCCACAGAGCACAGTAGTCCGATTCATAAATATTTCCTTTACATCTAAGCCTATGATCTGTTTTGAGCTACATTTTATATAAAGTGTGTGATTTAGGCCAAGGTTTATTTTTGCCTATTAATGTCTATTTCCCCCAGAACCGTTAGTTGAAAAAGTTATCTTTCCTCCATTAAATTGCTTTTGTACCTTTGACAGAAATCACGTGATCATATGTGTGTGCATCTATTTTTTGGGCTGTCTGTCCTGTTGCATTGATTTATGTGTCTGTCACTCTGCCAGTACCACACTCTCGATTGCTAGAACTAAATAGTAGGATAAACTGGCTCCTCTCATTTTATACTTTTTCAAGATTGTTTTAACTATTCTATTATCTGTGCTTTTCCATATAAATTTTGGGATAAACTTCTCTATGTTTACAAAACTCCTTGTTGGGATTCTAACAAAAGTTGCATTCAACTTACTGATCAATTGAAGGAGAATTGGTATCTTTATGATGTTAAGGGATCTAATTCATGAACATGGTATGTCTCTACATTTACTGTAGTCTTCTCTGAGTTCTTTCATCAATGTTCCATGATTTCAGCATGCATATTTTGTACAGATTTTGTCAGATTTGTACCTAAGCATGCCATTTTCTTTGGACCTATTATAAATATTACTGAGTTTTTAATTTCAGTTTTGAAGTGTTCATTATTTGTATATAGAGATGCCATTGGTTTTTGCATATGGTTCTTATATCCTACTACCTTGCCGAACTCACTTCTTAGTTGTAGGAAATTATTTTGGTAAATTCCTTGGGACTTTTAATGTAAACAAGTATGTCATTGGTAAGAAAGTACAGCTTTATTTCTTCTTTGGCAACTGGTATGTTTTTTGTTTTTGTTTTTAAGTAGGTTCCATGGCCAGCACGGAGTCCAGTGTGGGGCTTGAGATCAAGAATCAGATGCTCCAACGACTGAGCCACCCAGGTGCCCTGATTTCTTTCCTGTGCCTTATTTCAGTGGCTACAGCTTTCAGTACTATGCTGAATCAGATGTGGTAAGAACAGACACCCTTGTGTTTGTCCCAGTCCTGGGGGGAAACATTCAGGCTTTCATCATTAAGTATGATGTTATCTGGCATTTTTTTTAACTTCCTTTCATCTAGGTAAGAAAACTCCATCTATTCCTGGTTTGCTAAAAGCTTTTATTGTGAGTGTAGGATTGTATCAAATGAATCTTTTTGCATCACTTGATGCAATCATACAGTTTTTATTATTTAGTATGTCAACATGAAACTTGCATTGATTGATTTTTGAATAGTGAACTAGCCTTGCATAGCTTGAATAAATCCCACTCTGTCTTGGAGCCTTATTCTTCTTATATATTAATGGATTTTATTTGCTAAAATTGTATTGAGGATTTTAAAAAATATCTCTTTTTTGTTCATTCTTTTGTACAATCTTTCTCTGGTTTCAATATCAAAGTAATACTAGCCTCATAAAATAAGTTGAGAAATGTTCTCTGTTCTTTAATTTTCTGAGATGGATTATAAAAAAATTGCACTAATTCTTTTAAAAATATTTTCACCTGAAGGCTTCCTTTTTACGAGCTTTTTATGTATGATTTCAATTTATGTAATGGCTAAAGAACTCCTCGGGTTGTCTATTTCATCTTGATTGAGTCTGATCATTTGTGCTTTTCTAGGAATTGATGAACTTCTTCTAAGTTGGTGATAAATTCTTTAAGTTTTCCTTCATCTGACAATATCTGATTTCCCCTTCATTTCTGAGGGATATTTTTGCTGGATATAAGCTTTATGGTTAACAGTTCTTTTCTTTCAATTCTTTCTTTCTTTCAATACTTGATAAAGGTGTGCCTCTCTTCCTTGTGGCCTCTATGGTTTTAAATGAGAAATCCCTGTCATTTGAGAATATGTTCCCTTAAGTAAGACATAGTTTTTTCTCTGATTTCTTCACGATGTTTTTCTTCATTTTTGGTATGATCATCATATATATATATAGATATATATATATATGATCATTTTGGTCAACATATATGTATGATATTAAAGAGTTTATTATTTCTTTGGGTTTGTTGTATTTGGATCTGCTCTGCTGGTGGATGGATGATGAGCTCCCAGCTCCCAGCTCCCAGCCCAGGCGCCCACACCACTGGAGTGCAGAGAACTCTCTGCTTGTAGAACAGGTGCTGGTGGGGTTGGGCCTTCCCTATTTGTTGGGGTGGGGTGGGGTAAATATTGCCAAAAAGATTTCCTTTTGCTGTCAGGCCACCCTTTTCCCTGTCCTGTGAGAGAACAGGCTTTTCTTAAAGCTTTTTGTCTACATATGCCAGTGATTTCAGGTTGGAGACTTCAGTAGCACCCTGTCCAGGATATGTGAGAGTGATCAAGAAACCCAGGGAACTCAGTAGCATGTAATTCTTTACGTCCTGGAAGCGCTAGGTTTTCTGCCTTCTTCTTCCCACCTTTCAGTCTTTCTATGCTTCTTTGTCGTGTTATGTCCAGGGTTTTGGGGGTGTATGAAGAACTGTATCCAGGAAGAACTAGAAGTCAACACTCATATCTTGCTCTTAACAATATGATCTGTAGAGAGCAGAGGTTGCTGTTTTTGAGAATGTCTCATCAGCTGCTTAAGAGGGGTCAAGAATGAACCCAAGAAACCACAGCCTAGAAGGCCTCACGACATCCAATAAGGGACTTAGGAACTATGTGGGAGTACAGTGTGGTGGGGCTGAGCGCCATCCAATCAGACTCTGGCTGGGTGAAATGCATGAAGTCAGGTGGGGAAAGAACACTGAGGAATGTGCCTACCCAGCTCCAACGAGTGTGCCCCTCGGTGCTCTGCTGGGACTTCACCCTGTCTGCTTGCTTGCTGCTTTCTTTGCCCATCTTCCTCCAGACCCTTTTTTCATGAGCCCTCTGTTTGACCCCAATATTCCAGGTCTCCGCTTCCCAGCATCCTTGTTCCCTGGACTCTAATATCCTCCTCTGCAGCCCTCCCCCCCCAGAGATAGATCAGGAAACAGCTCCCAAGGGGCACAGCCCTGGACCCCCACATCGCCAGCTCTCTGGAGTAGACCTGAACCAGCGGTGGCCGGACCACAGCACCCAATTCATCTCAGGGGTCCTGTTTTGCAAGGAGAATCTTGGAAATGGAATAATCAGAATCTCAGTTCACAGAAATGAGCTCGGCTGAGTTAAAAAATTAAACTGGACAGGTCCCATCCACAGCCTAGTGTATCTGCATTATGGTGTCCTAGGGAAGGGAGTGCCTGGTTGATGAACATAAGAGGTCACCATTGCACCCAATGAACAGATGTAAGTGAGGCCTGGTGGCCAATCTAAAGGAAATGTATTTCCCATGGCCAATGTCACATGCTCAGCTTCCAAAGAGAGGATTTCTGTCTCCTCCTTTCATGACAGGGATCAAATACAAAGCCTCTTTTGGGATCCAGGAAAAGCAGCCCCTGGTCACGCATATGGTACAGTTGTCAGTTCCTAATAGCATGTGTAGAGTTCCCTCTGAAACCCACAGAATTAGCAGGTTCTATCATGGAATTAGGTGATTACTCATTAGCATTTACACCTGCAACCCAAGGGAAATTAATTTTCCATTCTGACCTGTGATTTCTAATCAATGTTACCTTTAATCAAATGCACATTCGAGTTCCGTTTAAACCACAAGCCTGAACCAGAGGTAGGAAGTGGCTGAAAGATGGCAGCCCAGAGACAGGTCCTGTTTGCCGCTGGACCTCTGGTCTCGGTGGGAGGAACTGGCATCCCAGAGGGGAGGCAGCCTCCTTAATGGAGGGGGCGGGAAAGAAAACAATGTGCTATATGGGATAAGTCAGGGGACCCACAGAAGAGCCCCCCATCCATGTAGCTGATTTCACTGCAAGTTTCCTAAGATAGGGGGATGTGCCTGCCAGGGACAATGGTGGCTTGGGTCCTTGAGTTCTAGTCCTTTCCTTCTGCCTGCACATTCCTACAAAAGGGGATTAGGGGCCGAAAAATAGCTACACAGAAGCTCACTCTGGAAAATTTCTTGAAAGAGGATCAGCAATATTGATGTGCAGGCAGTTAATAAGTAAGTAAGTAACTTTAAAGTAAGTAAAGATGTACTTACTTTAAAAGTAAAGCAATCTTAGAAGATCTATGACTTTTTAACAAAATAGGGGGAAGGTGGGCAGCACTCAAAACAGAATGGTGGTAATTATTCGTAGAAGGAAGTCCCTAATGAAGCTGAAAACAGAGCTCTAAAGAAAGAAAGAAATCAGCTCCAAGTACTGTTTACGTAACCCCAGGGGGTTAGAACACCAAGAACTCCCAGTGCCTGAAACACTGAGCAAATGAGTTGGAGGGAGGCTAAGCGTTAAGAAACAGAGTTTTTGGCAGAAGGTCAAAGAGAGGGAACGGATGTGGTGGGGCTGGGGAGAGGGAGGGAACCGGGGGTGAGCACGGCTTTCATGTTGAAAGAAAGTTAGCAGAACTAAAAGCTTGGTTGGTGAAGAAAATGCACAGAGGGAGGAGGGTTCCGTTGACTGGGGCGCGAAGGGTGGCTTTGCCCCACGTTTCCGGGCGTGTGCCCCAAGGGCCTGGAGCCCAGGCACCATGCCAGCAGCGCTGAGGCAATGCTCCTTTCAGCCACCTGGTACCACTCAGCTGAGCCGGATGAGTCGACAGCGGAAACTACCGGAAGAACACGACGGCCTAAGGCTGTGCATCCCTCCTCCATGTTCACTGAGTGCCAGAGCAGGTCGGATCTTGGAGCCAGTCAAGTGAGCACAGACGAAGTCTGCCTCTCCCCTCAGAGCCGGGATACCGAGGGCAGAAGTGCTGGGACCCACGGCAATCAGTTACTGTGGCTGAGTAATCGCAAGATCATTTAGACACAAACCTCCTCACAAAGGGGCTGCACACACTAGCTCTCCGGGGCCTCAGTGACCCAGTGACACAAGGGCCACAGTGGGACTAATTACCTTATTCGCCTACATAGTGACGCACGCCCTAGTTAGTCGTATGCATACTGTGGCTAAACCACTCTGCAAAGGAGAAAATCAAGTCTTGGGAAGTTTCAAACCATGAAAAGGCAGAATGCGAATTACAACCTGGTTACGGAAACCAAAATGGCCCAGGAACTTGAGCACCCGGGGCCGCAGGATGGACTTCCCCGCTCACGGAAAATCCTCCTCGTGGGAACTTCGTCCCTCCCCAGCTGCACTGCCATCTAGCCTTTCCTCTCCTCCCCAGGGTGGGGGGCCGCCCTTCTGCAGCCGGGTCTGTGTCGCTCGTTCATTCATCCACTCAGTTCTGGTTGACCGCTCCCTTCCCACACCAGGCACTGGGCTGGGCACCACTACCGTGATGGCGCACACGTAGGTCCTGACTTAAAAATAATCTTTCGGATGGCAGAAAAAGACCTGCTTTATTTGTGTGAAATCCACTTAAGACAGAAATTTAAAGCTTAAAAAAATTAAGGAATTTTAAGTAGCATAGCATAATCTGGCTAGAGAGGGGGTAGGGCTTGAAGCAAAAGGACTAAAACGCAGGCCCTGCTGAGCCGGGAGTTCTGGGGCTCGAGAACACGGCTGGGCACGCAGGCTGGGGGTCGGTCTGAGGAGCCCCTGAGGTCAGGCCCATGTGGCCCTATTTGCACAGGCAGGACATTCCAAGATAGCAGATAAAAGGCAGAGGTGGAATCATTCCTTCAGAAGAAAGGTGTCTAGGAGGGCAGGACATCTAAGACCCCTGGTCACACTCAGAGAGGCACTGGACACTGTCTCCCGAGTGAACGAATGATTGCACGAATCAGTGATAAGAGAGGCAGGGACCAGACCCTTGTCAGGAGAGCGTTAGTGCCTCTTCCGCAGGAACACTGCGCCTGTGAGCCGAGGGCCGCGCGCAGGCTGCGACACCCTCATTCATCGGGGAGAAACAGCTTCTCAGCGCCTGACGGTACAGCCAGGCGGCCGAGGGAGGGGCAGAGATGATGGAAACTCCCTGTCTCAGGGCCCCTCACCACAGCTTCAGTGACAAGACGAGGGGAGACACCTGCAGGGACAGGTGCCCGAGGCGGTAACCGTAACCCTGCCCAGGCGCCCTGGTTCTGCATACGGAGCTCGTGCCATGAGTCAGATCCACGGCGATCGACCGGCTGCAGCATCTTCCCTTTAAACTGTCCGGCAGGACCCAGTCTCCTCTTGCAAAAGGAGGGCCACATACTTGTAGGAGCGTTAGAGGGCCCCTTAAGAACTGTCAGGGAAGGAGCTCCATCGGTGGCCTCGGTTTCGCCTACTCGTTTTCCTGCTAGAAACAGCCACCCCCATCTTCCTCATCTTGACCAAGTGTCACCCACGTGCACAATACTGTCCCCTGTTGTCCCTCTCTGGAGGCAACCTGCAGGCATGAAGAGGACCGGCAGCGGTGAAGGTCGGGGCCCCGCCCCTGCAGCCGCATGGAAACCGAGGCAAGGAGGGACTCATGGGACTAGGTCTTCATACGCAGGGCCGAACGGTCCTTTGTGCACCTGAAACTAATACAATGTCATATGTCAGTTATGTCACTCAAATCTCAGCAGGGCATTTTTTAATGTCACCAGGAAATCCTTGGACTCAGACAGTTTGTTCCTTCTTGCGTCCACAGGACATGTGTTTGAACCTGGAGCGCAGACGTCGGTGTCCCGCTGGAGGAGTGCTCCATGGGTGGCATCTCTGGAAGGGTCAGGGCACGTAGGGAACACACAAGGAAGTGGCATCTGCGGGGAGAAAGAGGCAGATGGCAGGGAGGTTACCACGCCTGCTGGGAGGGCCGGCCTCACCTAACTTACCTGTTTCCCAGGGTCAGGGCCCCCCCATCGGCCCGAGGCCTCATTCTGGCTAAGTCCTATTTCTTCTCCCAACCTAAAGGACTCTGTGCTTTAAGAATGTAAGGAAAACGGGCTGCTTTACCCCACTTCATTGCAGGATTTATGCAGTGCGTCCTCCCCGGGAGAACAGGACTGCTGGTCAGTCTTCTTCCCCCTTGCTTCAAAGTTAAGAGGCGACCAAGGGAGCAGTCGAGACCTCAAAAACAGGCCACCGAGAAAAATACGCTTTCTTGCATGTGCTGATTCGCCCTGAACTGCTTTCCAGGCCTGGGGGGGCCCCATGTGCCTTCAGCTGCCTCTTTCCTCTGAGCAGCTCTGGACGCACGCTGGGGGCCGCCGGCCAGGCGGGATGTGGCCTGAGGCCGGAGCGGGATTGTCAGGGCCTTTAGCAGGAGAGAAGGGGCAGCACAAACAGTCATGCCTGGACAGGAGGCATCCCCTGCGACGGTCCCGGCCCGCCGTGGGAAGCCAGAAATCTGGGAATTCACCATGTGGCCACCATAAGGTATAAAGCTCTAACTGGGGGACTCTCGAATTTCTTAAAATGACAGGAGAATGCTGTAGGCTGAATGCTTGTGTTCCTGCAGGGTTCCCATGTGGAAACCTAGTTCCCAGTGCAACGGGACCTCAGAGAAGCACGCAGGTCACGAGTGCCGCTAGCGTCCTGATAAGAAGAGACGCAGAAGAACCTTCCTCTGTCTCCACCACGTGAGGGCCTAAGGAGAAGGAGGCCGTCTGCGCCAGGGAAGGGCTCTCGTCAGGAAATGAATTGGCCCGCGTCTTGATCTCAGACGGTGAGAAATCATTTTTTGTTGCTTAAGCTGTGGTATTTTGTTACAGCGAAATACCCTAACACCTTCCATTCTAAAGTCTCCCTGCAAAATTTAGAAGTTTTTGAGAGTAGTTATGCAAAAATTCAAAGAGATTAAGGGTTATTCGCTGATGTCATCAGCTTCCTGTAGACTTAAAGTGACAACATTACAGGTAAGAGTTTACAAATTACCCCAAGTTTGTCTTTTCCTTGAATAAGGTACAGAGAATTTTTTTATACATTTATCTTCTCTTCTTGAAACCACAAAACTGTTTTATCCAGAAGTAAAGCAGTGATCACAATGCATAGGCACTTTATCTTGAAGAAGAAATGAGAATCACCAGGTCAAAACAGAGTTCCAACAGTAGTACCCACAGACCTCAGCAAAATCACGGCAGGAACCCCGGCAGCAAAAGCTATTTTAAATCTCACTTTTGTGACTTTATTTTTTCTTTTATTGTTTCGTGCATAATAGTTTTCTGCAATGAATATATATTACTATTTTAATAAGAAGAGCAATTAAAAATAACTGTCTAGTCCTGTTTTCTAGATTTTTAATTTTATTTTTTTATTTTCGGGGGGTCACTGAGGTTGGGATTGTTCGTTGTAGGGGCAGCCGTGCTAGAAGCTCTGTCCGTCGTCAGGGCGCTGCTGTTAACTTAGGACAGCCCTGCAATTAGGGATCATAAAGATATAATGATATTCCTGAGTCGTCATGAAAAGATGAGTTACCTTACGTACTTTCTGCTCAGAACAGAAGGATTTGTACACGTCATCAAGCTGCTCATGAGAAACAGTGACTTTTTAAAGCTTTGACACTGTGAAGGTCTGACCCGCCAATGATCCGGAAAAGGCGCCTTTGTGAGCACCTGCTCTGCAGGACCAGCTGGCCAGCGGGAGGCTGTGCACGGGCGAGGAGTGTGGACACAGGCTGTCTGAGCCCCCGTGGAGTCACTGCTTTAGCCCAGAGAACCCTCACGGATGAGGTGGTGCCCCAGGACCTTGAGTCTCAAACCACTGATTGATTCCCGGCAAACGGAAAGTCGGTCCGCAAAGCTGGGCTGGGGGGAGCAGAATTTGCTGAGTGTTCTGGTGTTTAATTTGGGGAAAGGAAACGAACAGAACTGAAAGCTCGCTTCTGACCGTAGCCGTGCCAATGCCCAGAGGCACCCGAAACTCTCGGGGTCACTTCAGGACGCTACAGCGGGCCTTCTGGGCCTCGTCCCCATGCCCTGCAGCCAGGCCGAAGGGCAGAGGCTGGAGGTGAAGGGTGCGGGTGGCGGCGCCCCGCGGAATCAGCAGGAGCCGTCTCTGCGGTGCTGGCCTCTGCCCTGAGCACGGTGCCCATCAGTGCCCCACACGACGGGCAAGCTGGGACCCACAGCTCTGTGCCACGTCTCCAGAAAGCTTTGGAAACCGCGAGCCTCTCTGCAGGCCGGTCAGATGCTTGTGTAAGAGCCACAGGCCGCGGTGGGGCCGCAGGCAAACTCCTGCCTGGCCCCAAGGTCCATTTCAACATCCTGAGCAATCCTTAACCCCTGGAGAGTGAAAGGCATGTCCTTACAGAGCCCCTGTCATTAGGAAGGAGAAACTGCCTTTAAAGCAACTTCATTTCATCTCCAAACACCCACATGGCTGCTTCTGCAATCTCCTCTTTGCTGAACCTCCGGGTGAAGCCCCCCAGGTCCTTGGCTCGCAAGCCCGTGTCGCCGGGCCGCGCCGATGAAGAAGCTGCCGGCGAGCCCAGCCGTCCAAGCTGCAGCATTCTCTTCCTCCATCCCTAACGGGCCCCTGATGCATCCCCTTCCATCCGGCTTCTCCCTCGCGTCCTCAGCTGGTAAACCACGGTCTGGTGGCCGGGTTCCGCATTCGCCCGGCACAGCCCTTCTTCGCCATCATTTCTCAGGCAAAGGCCCTCAGGACTCGAGCTTATTGCTTCATCAGTCATAAGCAAATCGCCCCCACCCTGAAACAGCCCACCTGCGCCTCAGACTGCCTTCTCGAGGACCCTGTACCTCTGCCAGAGACCCTCCACCGCCCCCTAGTTTTGTCCCTTTTGCCGGAATAAGGATTTGAAATGATTTGAAGCAGCTACTGCTTTCGGGGGCAGGAAGCACGGCCCGCCTGGCTTTATCAGTGGCCCTCTGGGACTGGGAGGGGCTGGGGTGATGATCCCTGTGCCTTCTCCCACCTTGACCACCGGGGTCTTCGGGTCTCCCACTGAACATCTCCGCCACCGCATCCCCCAACAATCTGCCCTCCAATGCCCAGAATTTCCCTCTGTGAGTCGCTTCTTGCAGACTAGTTTTTTCTTCTTGCAGACTCTAACCATTAAAACTAAAACCACTCCCTACTGTGGGTCTGGACCATAGTCCCCTCGTCAAGCAAACCTGCGTTTGTCCCAGCCGGGCCCCTAATCACCTGCTGGTGGTGTCTCCATTTACCCACTGCCCACGGGGAGAGGACGGTTGATGTCGTCCTTGGGTCTCTTCTCCCCTGGCCGGTCCAGGGCAGTTGCTGGGCTGTGAGAAACTCCTCGGGCATGCGCAGCAGAGCTCCCAGAACAACTGTGTCCTTCCCCCTGGGATCTCTGACTCTGAAGGTTTTCCTTCTTTGCTCTCACTAAAAATAGCCCTCATCTCTGGAACCCTCGGCTGACCTCCTCTCCTCGCAGGCTGTTCAAACGGGAGGCTGTTATCGGGAATTCTAACCCTGAACTCCTTTGTTTGATCTCGGCCTGTGTCATAAACCCGGGGAAAGGTGATTACGGGCTTCTTGTGGTGGCTTGTCTCCACTGTTCCCCGGAATGGCCGAGCTTTGAACAGTGCGCTGGGAGCCTCCCCGCTGTTGGGTCTGCCTGCGCTCACCGCCTAGGGCTGCCTTTGTGGTTTTGCGGGCGGTGCTCCCTCTGCTTCCCCGTCTTCCCAGCACGTCCTGCCTCCCTTCAGAAGCCCTTCCCGCTACTCACCAGGAGGAAGTCATGAAAGAAAATGCACAAATCACAAGAAAAGTAGTGTAAAAGCGTGTCCCAAATGGTTCCTGGCTCAAACAACGTCGCTCCATTGAACACACAGCCCCACGATGACCCCTTTGTTTCCTTGGCCCCCGCATCCCCTGCGCTCCGTGAGTGCTGGCTGGGGGCAGGTGACCCCAGGGCTCTGTCGCCGGAGATACAGATGCGTTCCGTGCCGACAACGGAGATGATTTCAGAGCCGTACTGGTTAGAAAGAACCACTTGATAGGGCCTGAGCTCAGTAACAAAACATAGAACCTCAGACTTTTATTATTTTTGGACTGAATAAGCCAGATGCATTCACTTTATTCAGCAGAGAAGTAAAAGGGAGATGGATGGGTAGATAAATGAGCGAAATGACTCATTCTTCCTAAGTCAGGATGAACCGAAATACCAACTGCATCTTGGCAGAAACCACGCGAGGCAAAAACCCGCGAGCGCCTGCAGTTGCTGGACCAAACCAAGGGCCATCAGCTCGAGACTCTGCCAAGACAACTGGATGCTCTGTCCTGCCCCAAGGAAGGGTCTGATCTAGAATGTATGCTTCGGTGACAACAATCACATGTTCTAAGTGCACTTTAAACTAAAGTCCCTTTCAACAGATACTGAGGACATGTCAACGCCGTCCCGTGATGGGTCCGAGTCAACGGTGAGCAGAAGCCTGCCGTCCTTACAGAAAGTCAGAGTTTACTGGGAAAGAAGCTTCCTCAAATAAGCAAGCGTGCGACTCCATATGTGGAGTCCGTGCCCTGGGAGCTTGACGGGAGGTGGTTCCTCTGAGGAAGTGACGTCGGAGCTGAGCCAGTGCCCACGGGGATAAGCTGCAGTCACTGAAGAGTGGAGAGGCGTCCAGACACAAGGCAGGGATGCCCTGCGGTGAGGGGGAGGGCAGCGGGAGGCTATGGCTGGCATGGGAAAGCAGTGCCTAGTAACGGTGCAGAGTAAGGAGCGAAGTCTTGCTGGGCTTCAGAAGCAGAGGGAACACCGGGCCCCAGGGCAACGGGGAGCCGTGGGAGGTGTGATGCAGGAGGCTGGAGGGAGAAGGGTGACACAGCCTGCCCGTACTGGACGAAGAGCGCCCTGATTAGGGGCCACGGGGAGCGTGGCAGGCCGCTGGCAGGGGGTAGGCATTCTGAGCGTGAAAGGCCTCCCCGAAGTAATTTTGCAGTTTTGCTCCTGATTCCTTCTATTCTGCTTTGAGAACTTCAAGTCCTGGGTCTGCCAATGAGAGTTACTTTCTACCTGTGGAGAGAAGCTAATTAATAGGCTAATTAGATTATCCTTTTAGATTATCCTAAAAAAAGCTAATAGGGTAATAAGATAGTTACTTAACTCTGTAACAGGAATCTCCATGTTAAATTCATGCATGGCAGTGTTTCATCCTAAGTTATAATTTGATAGGATGGTCTAAGCTGCCCAACTCTGACCTTTTGTTGATTCTAATTGCGAGGCGGTCTGAATCTAAGAAAATGGTTACTAGTGCAAATGCTCTTTTCCAAACAACAAGCACCATCACCTTTGCTTAGTTAATGAGGCATCGGTGAGATGTGGAAGTCAGGGATAGACCTCCTGACCATTTTAACTAGAATGTCTGTCACCTCAGCGACACTCGCACCACCTCAGGGAAAATTCAGCACAGTTATCTTAAAAGGAAAGAAAGCATAGGCTAATGGGAATGCCATGCTGAGTCTCAGCGAGGGCTGGGTTTAGACGGGTGCCTCACCCCCCCAGAGCTGATCGGCCCTGGGAGTTGGCTCAGCACAGCGCATGGGAGGGCGAGGGCATCACACCCCCGAGGCTCACATTTCCATTACAAAATACCCGCTGACTTCATGTGCCTGTTTTGCCCAATAAAATAAATAAATCACTATTGAAAAGGAATGGAAAAAACAAGCAGCTAGAAAAATCACTCTGACCCAACTGGGTGAGGTAACATTTCAAAGGCCTTCCTTCAGTTCCCATAAAGGTTTCTCTAAGGCCGTCCGAGAGCCCGAGAAGAGAGCCCGGAAGTCGAAGAAGCCAGGCCAGCCAGCAGGACAAGATAGCACTGCCACCGCGTCCTGGGATGTCCAGGCTCTGCTGTCCCTGCCCGATGCACGTTCTCTCTCATTCACTCTGTCTGCCTCAGAGGCTGACGGCAGGGGGGAGCCTGCTAAGACGTCAAGCCAGGGTCCCACAGAGCCAGGATCCCACGGAGCCAGGGTCCCACGCAGCCAGGGTCCCACGGAGCCAGGGTCCCACGCAGCAACGGTCCCATGGAACCAGGGTCCCACGCAGCCAGGGTCCCACGCAGCCAGGGTCCCACGGATCGGCAGCGCCACACCGAACGGCTTACATCACGCAGCCGCCAGCAGCGTTAGGGAAGCAGTGGCGCGCTCTGGCACGGATGCAGAGACAGCACGTCCAGAGCCGGACTCTCAGCCGGCCTTCAGAGGAAGAGCCTGTGGCAGCCAGAGACAGGCAGGGCGTCTCCTGGAGGCGAATCAAGAGGACAGCCCTTCTGTGTTGATTTTTTTAAAGACAAAGTTGTGAGATGAGAGAGAGGTGGGCACAGATACTTGCCGAGGGTCAAGCAGTCAGCCTCTCCGCAGGTTCAGAGCAGCCGGGTGCCCAGGCTCCCGGTGAGACTCGGAGAGAGGGCTCCCTCCCTGGGCCGGCCTCCACACCATCCCTCACACTCCCGCTTCCGTGCCCTGTGGGTGGCTTTTCCACAGCCGTGAACTCACTTCGAGCTGACGAGCAGTTAGTTAGCGTTCCCGTCGTCGGTGCCGAATGAGGAGCCGCCCCCAGACTCACTGGCTCAGTACCCTCGCTTGTCCTCGCTCACGTGGGCAGACTGGGCGACAGCAGGCGGGGCTCAAGCGACCAGCTGGCTCTGGCCCTGAGGAGCGAGGTGGGGCCCACTCATGCCTCCCGTCCTCCCCAGACCAGAAGGCTGCTTGGGGCTTGCCCCTCTCATGCACGACGGCCGAAGCTTAGGGGCACAGGTGGGGCCATGTGGCATCTCTTAAGGCTTAGGCTGGAGATGCGCAAGTCGTCGCTCTATCCACACACCACTGGCTGAAGCAAGTCATGCGGTCAAGCCTAAAGTCACAGGGTGAGGACGTGCATGCCACTTCTAGAGGGAA
>PITA01021527.1:0-32508 GCA_004023965.1 Spilogale gracilis
CACTGGAAAAAAATTTAAGTAACAATAAAAAAAAAAAAATAATGCAGAGAGGTGCCCGGGTGGCCTAGTTAGTTAAGCATTTGACTCCTGATTTCAGCTTATGTTATGATCTCAGGGTTGTGAAATTGAGCCCTGCTAGGCTCTGTGCTTTTTGGGGAGTGGGCTGGAGATTCTCTCTTTCCCTCTTCCTGTGCCCCACCCTTGGCTGTACACTTGCTTTCTCTCTAAAATAAATAAGTAAATCTTAAAAAACAAAAACAGTGATGCAGAGAGCAGAAGGGAGTAATAGCAAATAACACTGTAGTGGGAAAACAGAGGCCTAGGTGCAAGGCCATTGTCAGCACTCCCAGATAAGAGAACCTTTTCTAGTAGGTATTTTTTATCCAGTTTTGTCTACTTTGGATACCATGATCTTGGCTCCAGTCATGAGGAAGGATCCCACTATTTCAGATAGCTCCTTTTAATACCTCTTGGAAACTTCCTTAATTTTAGGCTTCCTAAAAACAAATAGTTTAGGCTGAGGTTAACAGAACATACACCATGATGTGTTAGCATTCTTTCTTTCTTCTTTTTAAGATTTTTAAAATTTATATATTTGACAAAGAGAGAACAAGCTGAGGAAGTGGCAGAGGGAGAGGGAGAAGTGGGCTCTCTGGTCAGTGGGGCTCGATCCCAGGATCCTAAGATCATGACCTGAGTCAAAGGTAGATGCTTCACTGACTGAGCCACCCAGGCACCCCTCAGCTTTCTTACTATACTATTTATTTCAGATAAGCAGAGAGGATAGCATGTTCTATATATGGAATATAACATGCTTATGATAGTAATTTCTAGTTACCTTACCAGGAAAGAGTTAGAAGTTTTAGCCTGTTAACACTTAGGGCATTTTTTTCTGTTTAGATCCAGTCTGAATTTTTCAATATTCAAATTCTGCTAATCCTTTTCTGTGACCTTGTCCCATGGCAGTTGATGCCTTGGTGTAATTTCCTTATATTGGGGCCTTTGTCCCACAGCAGTATCAGTTGCAGCATAGGAAAAGCAATGCTCAAAGTTTTCTTTTGGCAAATCAAATCTTAAGGAGGTATGGTTCCTTTCAGATGTGCTATATAAATGCTTGACATTAGAATGTGCTGCTTTTGTTTGTGGGGTTCTGTGGTTCTGGGTGCCTTGGATTCTGTGGGCAAAAACCCATTTAATCTATTCATGTGTGGAAATGAAGAGGAGGGGTGTTGATATTTGCCTTTTTGTAAAAAGAATAATTCACAGATGAGGACTTGAGTTGGTAACAGATTTCAAATGTGGACAACATTGTGCATCCTGTGAAACTATAGAATAATCTTCCTTGGGATAAGCAGCTCAAAACCAGTTGTATTTAATTCTTTGAATCCTTCCTCTTCAAATAAAATTAAATGTTTGTTGACTTGCATGGCATTTTTATCTAAGGAGTTAGGAATTTTTCTAGAAGACAATGGAGGGATTATTATTTTTTTTGAGCAGGGTATTGATCTATAAGCACTCAGCATGTTGTAATAATAACAACACATATAGCTAACAGTAGCACTTGTGTTTTAGGCCCTATTTTGAGAGCTTTACCTATAGAATCTATCTCAACAAACTTGTGAAATAGTTATTATTATTATTCCCATTTTAGATGAGGAAATGAAAATACAGAGAGATTCAGTTCTTTCCCAATGTCACATACAGAAACAAATTCAGACTCTCTAGTTCTGGAGTCCATGCTTTTTTTTTTTTTTTTTTTTTTTTTTTTTTTTTTTTTGTTAAATATAGGCAAAGGACACTTTAGGAGCCATTGAAACAATAATAATAGGAAGTGATAATGGTTTACATATTTAATTTTCCTTGAGAATCTATATGTTATGGCATAATAACCCAGTAATGTTATGGAGGTTTTGCTTTTAGGAGACAGGGCTGTTGGTGTTACTCTAAGGCCCTGTGTCAGCATATCAAGCATATCAACCTTGCTGACAGCTTGGCCACCACCGCTGTCCCCAGACACATTAGAATTGCTTACAGCATCTGTCTTCTTGGTCTTTGAGCACCTGAGTTACATTCTGAGTGGTCATAAAAGGGTCATAGAGCGAGTCCTTTAGCCATCACCCATAACTGAGCTGCCACATTTTTTTTTTTAAGATTTTATTTATTTGACAGAGAGAAACACAGCCAGAGAGGGAACACAAGCAGGGGGGAGTAAGAGAGGGAGAAGCAGGCCTCCTACCAAGCAGGGAGCCCAATGTGGAACTCGATCCTGGGTCTCCGGGATCATGACTTGAGCCGAAGGCAGTCACTTAACCAACTGAGCCACCCAGGCACCCCACATTTTCTTAAGATGCAGAGAATCAGGGGAAGTGTTAATTCTATTCTTCTGAAAGCAAGTTCAAACAACCCACTTTCCTACCTTGCTCTTCTGTTCCTTTCTTCTGTGAGTTTTCTTAGTGATTCTTCAAAGTCTCTGAGGATTGGGAGTGAAAGAGTATGGTCATTGGAAGAAGGTAAGTATGGAGGTAAAGGAGTAAATATTTTTGTTTCACTTTTCTTTTCAAGACTTTGAACCATAGGCACAGTCCTTTTCATTAGAAGCTACATCCTAGCTGAGATGATGAGTATCTGCAATGCTTAAAAACTCTGCCTGTGCTCTGGAATCACTTCTTTTTGTCTTAAATGGGAATCAGTAAATCTGAGTCAAATCATGAAGGTAGAGAATACAACAAGTTGATGACCACAACCACATTATTAGCACCTGCCAGTCAACACATGGAACAAAATGAAGCACAGTCGGGTAGAAAGTGACCAAGCTCTGAACACTAACCCAACAAATAGTCATTGTTCAACCTTAAGTGCTTACAAAAGGATTTCAAGATAGTGACTTAAGGCGCCTGGGTGGCTCAGTGGTTTGAAGCCTCTGCCTTTGGCCCAGGTCATGATCTCAGGGTCCTGGGATTGGCCCAGGTCGGGCTCTCTGCTCAGCAGGGAGCCTGTTTCCTCAGCTCTCTCTGCCTGCCTCTCTGCCTACTTGTGATCTCCCTCTCTCTCTGTCCAATAGATGAATAAAATCTTTAAAAAAAGAAAAAAAGATAGTGACTTAAAACTTGTTTCTTACTGGCTCTTTTGGGAGATAATCAAGTTGGAGGAACATCATCCTTTCCTTCTCTAACTCTGAGCTTTTGACTGCTTGGCATTGATTTTATTTTGGTCTTCCTGTGCCTGGACACATTATGCATGTTTCAGTTGTTCTTTTCTCATTACTCTGACGCTACTTTTGTTTGGCAAGAGTAGCTAGGGGTAGCTTAGCTTTTAGTTTTCTGTTAGGCTGGGGAATGATACAGTCTCTTATCTGAGTCTATGGATGACATGGAATTTAGGGAAGTGTACAAAATGAAAAGTCAAGAAGAAACCAGTTTGTCATGGCTGACTGACAATGTAAGCTGAACCTGAGGGCAAGGAGATGGGAAAACAAAGACAAAGACAAGACAAAGAGCAAAAGAGATGGGGACAGAAGGGACAAAGTGGATGATGTCCCAGCAATGCCAATTTTATTTAGGGTTACAAAGCTTTTTATAGTAGACTGTGCTCAATTGAACAAGGAGCAGTGACACTAACAAAGTTACATATTTTCCTTAATATCATGATTTCAATTGCACACCCCCAATCATGCCCAAGTCCCATGACAATGATTCTCTTTGTTTATCCTACGCTACTTCACTAATTCTTTGAGGAGATAAACAACAAGGGAGGTTCCCCAAGTCCCTAGGTAAGATTAAGATCCCATAATAGTAAAACTGCCTACATGACTACTGCTGCCTCTAGCCTATGTGCGCTATCATTGCTCTCGCCCGAGTGGGAGCCCGAATAGGCGGGTACCAGGAATTTCGCTCCTTAATTCTAACCTGCCCACCTGCGAACATCCGAGCTAGTGAGTCCAGAAGCTACACCTCAACTGTTGACACCGCTAGGTTCCAGGTTCCCACACCAGTTTTACTAAACCAGAAAGGAGAATTTCAATAAGTTGCCAAACTGAGGAGCTCTAGAATTAGCTGTTGATAGCCAGAGTATAGGGTAAAGGTGGCAAGCAAGTCTAGAAGCAGACTTGGATGATGGCCAGGAAATGGATTTCTGTCTGTAGCTAGCCTTTGCCTGACTGCTATGTGAAGAAGGAGAGAAGATCTGCTGGTAATTTTAAAGAACTTGGAAAGGGAGAAATAGTTCTCTCAGACTGGTCCCCTTTACCATATCTGGTACAATTCATTTGACTTATTATTTATTGCATTGTTTATAATTATTTTTTTATGCATATCTTGAATCCCTACTCTGTATAGTAAGCTCTTGGAGAGCAGGAATCTTCTTTGTATTCCACATACCTCTGAAGATTGTCTTGAACATCTCAAGAATTCAGTGAATACTTGTGATGAATTGATCAAGACAGGTTATTAGGACTTGCTGCTATGGGCTATCCCTTGCTTCTTTGAACAGATGGTGGTAGTTTTGCCCACTTCTTATGGACGTAGTATGAGAATAGGAACTATTACAGACATGGCTAGGAGGAGAGCCAGTGGAAGTTGGACTCTGCATTATGGTCACCTCAGATCACAGTGGTCTTTTCACAAAAGAAAACTGCCTGTATTACTTCTATAGCATTGAAAAGGCATACTAGTAAGAGGTCCTTTTAGTTCATTCATTACCATTATAATATGGTGAAATATCTTTTAAGCTTAAATCCACCTAATTAACAGTGTTTTTGTGACAACCCAGGATCTATATACTAATATCTCATTTTCCTGATCAAACCAGAATCATGAAATAATAGTTCAGGCCAAAAAGTTCATCATTTAGGGTGTTTCAATTTACTTATTACTATGTTATTAGCTAGGTAACTGCCTTATCTCTGCGGAGCTTTTGAAATCTGTACTAAATACTTCAGCCCATACTGATCTCCTTCTGATCCGATCTAAGGGTAATTAATATTACTTAAGTCACACTTTTTGGTATTTTATTTCCTATAATTGCATCTGCAGTACATTTTTATCTTGTATGCTGTAGTAGATGGGAAGTACTGCATTTTGTGTCTACTTTCTATCCCCCACATCACCTAGAGCACATCAGAGATCAAATATGGTGTTTAATGTATAGTTTTTGAATGAAACTGAGTAGTAAATAGGAAGTCCTTACATCTGTTTTGAAGCTTGTGAGGAATCATTTGACTACTCTCATTTAATTGCAAGCTTCCCTAGGGCTCTCTATCTATTCAGGATATAACTTCCCTTAATTCCAAAGCAGTATGACAAGCATTATTTGTGTAATAAATATTGATGGCCTGTAATGACCATGGGTATTTTTTAATTGTTACTTAAATTTATATTTTTTTCCAGTGTTCCAAGATTCATTCCCCATTCCCCACACCCAGTGCTCCATGCAATAGGTGCCCTCAGTACACACCACCAGGCTCTCCCATCCCCCCACCCCTTCCTCCAAGTCCCTCAGTTTGTTCTGTGTCCAAAGTCTCTGTTGTTTCATTTCTCTCCCTGGATTACCCTACTTCCCATTTACTTTCCTTCTCCTACTGTCCTCTAGGTTACCCCTTATGCACTGCAAGTAAGGGAAACCATATGATACTTGACTTTCTCTACTTGGCTTATTTCACTCAGTATAATCTCTTCCAGTCCAGTCCATATTGCTACGAAAGTTGTATATTTATCCTTTCTGATGGAGGCATAGTATTCCATTGTATATATGTACCACATCTTCTTTATCCATTCATCTGTTGATGGGCACCTTGGCTCTTTCCACAGTATAGCGATTGTGGCCATTGCTGCGATGAACTTTGGGATACATATGGCCCTTCTTTTCATTACATCTGTATCTTTGGGATAAATGCCCAGTAGTGCAATTGCAGGGTCATAGGGTAGCTCTATTTTTAATTTTTTAAGGAATCTCCACACTGTTTTCCAAAGCAGCTGCACTAGCTTACATTCCTACCAACAGTGGAAGAGGGTTCCCCTTTCTCCGCAGCCTCTCCAGCACTTGTTGTTTCCTGACTTGTTAATTTGGGCCATTCTGAATGGTGTAAGGTTTTGATTTGAATTTCCCTGATAGCTAGTGACGCTGAACATTTTTTCATGTGTCTGTTAGCTGTTTGTATATCTTCTATGGAGAAGTGCCTCTTCATGTCTCTTGCCCATTTTTTGATGTGTTCATCTTCTTTTTGGGTGTTGAGTTTGAGTAGTTCTTTATAGATCTTGGATACCAGCCCTTTGTAGTGTCATTTGCAAATATTATCTCCCATTGTGTGGATTGCTTCTTTGTTTTGTTGACTGTTTCCTTTGCTGTACAGAAGCTTTTTATTTTGATGAAGTCCCTGAAGTTCATTTTCGCTTTTGTCTCCTTTGCCTTTGGAGATGTGTCTTGAAAGAAGTTGCTGTGGCCGATGTCAGAGAGGTTACTGCTTATGTTCTCTTCCAGGATTTTGATGGATTCCTGCCTCATGTTGAGGTCTTTCATCCATTTCGAGTTTGCCTTTGTGTGTGGTGTAAGAGAATGGTCTAGTTTCATTCTTTTATATGTAGCTGTCCACTTTTCCCAGCACCATTTATTGAAGAGATTGTTTTTTCCACTGGATATTTTTTCCTGCTTTGTCAAAGATGATTTGACCATAGATTTGTGGGTCTATATGTGGGCTCTCCACTCTGTTCCATTGGTCTATTTCTCTGTTTTTGTACCAGTACCATACTGTCTTGGTAATCACAGCTTTGTAATAAAGCCTGAAATCAGGTAGTGAGATGTCCCCAGCTTTGAGTTCTTCTTCAGCAATTCCTTAGCGATTCAGGGTCTTTTTTGGTTCCATATAAATTTTAGGATTGTTTGTTCTAATGTTTTGAAAAATGTGGGTGGAATTTTGATCAGGATGGCATTGAAAGTATAGATTGCTCTGGGAAGTATAGACATTATGACAATGTTTATTCTTCCGATCCATGAGCATGGAATGCTCCTCCGTCTTTTTGTGTCTTCTTCAATATCTTTCATGAGTGTTCTGTAGCTCCTCGAGTAAAGATCCTTGACTCCTTTGGTTAGGTTTATTCCTAAGTATCTTACAGTTTTTGTTGCTATAGTAAACGGAATTGATTCTCTGATTTCCCTTTCTATTTTTTCATTGTTAGTGTATAAGAATGCAACTGATTTCTGTGCACTGATTTTGTATCCTGCCACATTACCGAATTGTTGTATGAGTTCTAGTAGTTTGTGGGTAGTGTCTTTTGGGTTTTCCACAAGAATCTCATGTCATCTGCAAAGAGAGAGAGTTTGACTTCCTCTTTGCCAAGCTGGATACCTTTTATTTCTTTCTGTTGCCTGATTGCTGTTGCTAGGACTTCTAATACTATGTTGAACAGTAGTGGTGAGAGTGCGCATCCTTGCCTTGTTCCTGATCTCAGAGGAAAGGCTGTCAGTTTTTCCCCGTTGAGGATGATATTCGCTGTGGGTTTTTCATAGATAGATTTTATGAGGTTGAGAAATGTTCCCTCTATCCCTATACTTTGAAGAGTTTTGATTAGGAACGGATGTTGTATTTTGTCAAATACCTTTTCTGCATCAATTGAGAGTACCATGTGGTTTTTCTCTCTTCTCTTATTGATTTGTTCTATCACGTTGATTGTTTTGTGAGTGTTGAACCACCTTGCATCCTTGGGATAAAACCCACCTGGTCATGGTGGATAATCTTTTTAATGTATTGTTGGATCCTGTTAGCAAGGATCTTGTTGAGAATCTTGGCATCCGTATTCATCAGCGATATTGGTCTGAAGTTCTCCTTTTTGATGGAGTCTTTGTCTGGTTTGGGGGTTAGAGTGATGCTGGCTTCATAGAAAGAGTCTGGAAGTTTTCCTTCCATTTCTATTTTTTGAAAGAGCTTCAGGAGAATAGGTATTATTTCTTCTTTGAATGTTTGGTAGAATTCCCCAGGGAATCTGTCTGGTCCTGGACTCTTGTTTTTGGGAAGGTTTTTGATCACTGCTTCAATCTAATTACTAGATATAGGTCTATTCAGATTGTCAATGTCTTTCTGTTTCAGTTTTGGTAGTTTATAGGTTTCTAGGAATGTATCCATCTCTTCTAGGTTGTTAAACATATTGGCATATAATTGTTGATAGTAATTTCTGATTATTGTTTCTATTCCCTTGGTGTTAGTCATGATCTCTCCCCTTTCATTCATAATTTTATTAATTTGGGTCTTCTCCCTTTTCTTTTGGATTAATTTGGCCAGTGGTTTATCGATCTTATTGATTCTTTCACAGAACCAGCTTCTAGTTTCGTTGATGCATTCTACTGTATCTCTAGTTTCTGATTCATTCATCTCTGCTCTAATCCTTATTATTTCCCGCCTTGTGTGGGGGGGTTGGTTTAATTTTTTGTTGATTTTCCAGTTCTTTAAGGTGTAACGAGAGTTTACGTATTTGGGATTTTTCATTTTTTTTGAGTGAGGCTTGGATGGCTATGAATTTCCCCCTTAGGAATGCCTTTGCTGTATCCCATAGGTTTTGGATCGACGTATCTTCATTCTCATTGGTTTCCATGAAGTGTTTCAGTTCTTCTTTGATTTCTTGGTTGATCCACAGATTCTTGAGCAGGATTGTCTTTAGCTTCCAAGTGTTTGATTTTCTTCTGAAGTTTTTATGGTGGTTGAGTTCCAGTTTCACAGCATTGTGGTCAGGGAATAGGCAGGGAATAATTTCAATCATCTGATATCGGTTGAGCCCTGTTTTGTGACCTAGTATGTGGTCTATTCTGGAGAAACTTCCATGTCCACTCGAGAAGAATGAGTATTCTGCTGTTTTAGGGTGGAATGTTCTGAATATATCTATGAGATCCATGTGGTCCAATGTGTCATTCAAGGCTCTTGATTCTTTGTTGATTTTCTGTTTAGATGATCTGTCCATTGCTGAGAGTGTTGTGTTAAGATCTCCTACTATTAATCTATTCATTTCAATATGATTCTTTATTTTGTTTAACAGTTGGTTTATGTAGTTTATGTAGTTATTTCTCCCATGTTGGGGGCATAAATATTTACAATTGTTAGATCTTCTTGATGTATAGGCCCTTTAAGAATGATGTAGTGTCCTTCTGTGTCTCTGACTACAGTCTTTATACTAAAATCCAATTTGTCTGATATGAGAATAACTACCCCGGCTTTCTTTTGCGGTCCATTGGCATGAAAGTAGGTCTTCCATCGCCTCACTTTCAATCTGGAAGTGTCTTTCGATTCAAGATGAGTCTCTTGTAGACAGCATATGGATGGGTCCTGTTGTTTTATCCAGTCTGCAACCCTGTGTCTTTTTATTGGAGCATTTAGGCCATTCACATTGAGAGTGATTATTGATAGATACATTTGTATTGACATCATGTTGCCTGTGGAGTTCATGATTCTATAGATTACCTCTGTAAATTTCTGTTTTGTGTCACTCTTGGGTTCATTTCTCCTCTATAGAACCCCTCTTAGTATTTCTTGTAGTGCTGGCTTGGTGGTTGCATAATCTTTTAGACCTTGGTGGTTTTGGAAGCTCTTTATTTCTCCTTCCATTTTGAAAGTCAACCTTGCTGGATACATTATCCTTGGTTGCATATTTTTGTCATGTAATTTCCTGAGTATGTCTTGCCAGCCCTTTCTGGCTGGCCAGTTTTCTGTGGAAAGGTCTGACGTTATTCTGATGGTTCTCCCTCTATAGGTAAGGGATTGCTTTCCCCTAGCTGCCCTTAAGACATATTCTTTGGTTTTATAATTCGTGAATTTCACAATTATGTGCCTGGAGGTTTTTCTGGCCTCATTGATCTTGGGGGGTGTCCTCTCTGCTTCTAGGACATGAACATTTGTTTCATTTCCCAGATTTGGGAAATTTTCATCCATGATTTGTTCAACAATATCTTCTAGGCTTCTTTCTCTCTCAACTCCTTTGGGGAGTCCAATGATTCTGATATTGGAGCATTTTATGGCATCATTTATTTCCCTTATTCTGTTTTCATGGGATTTTAGCTATTTGCTCCAAGACTTCTCTTGCTCCTCCTTATGACCATGGTTTTTAAGATGAGTATGTAAAGACAGCATATCAAATGTAAGAAATAAATAATAAAACAGCAATCTCTAAGTAGAATGTCTTAGGCTCATTACCCTTTAACATTAAGCTAAAAAATGCATGATGCAGAGGCAGTAGGTTGCTAATTCTCAGATGCCACATCTTTATTTCTTTATAGCTACCTCATGGTAGAAAAAGAGTGTTTATGTCCATCTCCTAGCTAGGGTGTGTGTATGTTCAGGGTTAGGGTGGCATATGCCATAGACATCTTTTTAAATCCAGCTTCCTAAATATCACACTAATTTTTTGCCTTTTCCCTAAACTCTGGTAGCATTTCTGTGAAACTATTCATGCATAGTAGAAGTATGCAGTTCCACCTGTTGACATGTTCTCCAATTACATATGTGGAAGTCCTGAAGAGAGAGTCATTTTGCTCTCTTTCTCCTTACTTAGGATGAAGCTTGTGCTCAATAAATGTCAATCTCTTATTGATTGCCTCAGTCAGTAATGACTGCTTCACCAGAAATCCATATGGTCCATGAAAGTCCCCAGAGACTAAAGTGTTAATAAAATTAGAACTCTTCTCTCCTTTAATTTCTACTTTATTCTCTCACTTGATTGTAGACTCCTTGATGAGCTCGCCCTCCTTCCCTAAAGAGTTTTGGGGCAGACATAAAAGGCAACTGATTATTCTTAAAATCAAAATTTTTCTACATCTCCTGTGGGGGTTCAGCATTTTCTCTTAAGTTCGTACTAGAACATCAGGGCTTAGCTACCTCCCATATGTGCTCATTGTTGTTCCTCTGCTTCTCTAGGATGAAGACCTTTGACTCCCCAAATTGGCAACCTGATACTTTTTAGCAACATTGATGAAAGTCACCAAACAACAATGACAGGCCCCTAAAATAGATTCCCAGGGTCTGTGGTGGCTAAGAGCTGGGCTTGCTAAAAATAAAGCTGCTTCTGCTCCCTCCATCATCCTTTTTCTGCTAGACTATAATTAAAGTCCACATCTGAAATTCTTATGGAGCGGCAAAGTCCCATGAGTGATTGGCATCTGGCATCCAAAAATATTCTGCAAGGAACAGTGTTCTCAGTGGCACATCTGACAGGCTTGGCTCACTTTCAGTGCTCTTGGCTTCCTGATGAGTGGCAAACCAATGGATGAACATGAAGATTGCTTCAGCCCAATATCAATCAATCAGTTGGTTCTTCCATCAGTGATTTAAAGCATTTTCCTGTGCCTACCCTTACTTACCCCACACTGGCACACGAGAGAAGAGTGATAGGAGAAAAATCAGCTTCACTAATTGGAACACTTTTTGCCTTTCTAGTGCTGGGATAGAGGGACCCAGCTTAGTAGGGAAAATGTGGTTCCCTGGCGAGATGGAGAATTGCACTTGCCTGCTGGTCCAAATAACATTAGGTTTTTTTGCATAGAAATTCCACCCCATTAAAGACTTTTTTATTTGAACCTGAGATTTGTGGTCTCCCTGGAAGGGAGAGATTAGTTTTAGGGAGGAGAGGAAAAGCCTTTCCCATCATCTTGTTTTTCATGCTTGTGCTATTTTGCATGAAAACTAGACAATGTGTGATTGCACATGGGTTACTCCTCATAGCATCCTAAATAAGAATATGTTGGACAATGAGAGTCATTTTTCCCTCTGAGCAGTCAAATAAACCTAATCATATGAATATACAATGAGATAAAACACCAATCTTGCACCAAAAGGTTTTATGATTTTAAGTAGACTTGTGCTAAACTCTTATCATAATTGTAATTAGAAAGAGCAGGCCAGTTTCCTGCTGCTCGAGCTCACATTTGACATGTGAACAGTATGAGGTTGGATGCCTGAGCTGAATTCTTGATTTGCACTAGTTTAGAGTTGCCATTTGCTGTGTTGCAAGTACGGAGGTCATATAAAGTAATGCGAACTCTGCTGAAAACAAGTATATCGTTTTTCTTTATTCTCTAGAGATAGCCAGTGTTTCAACCTTTAGTGTGCAAAGCTGTTAGTATATGTTATTTTAGATAATAGTGTAGCCTAACAAAGGAGAACCAGATATATAAGAATTATAATCTTAGAACAGAGACAGTAATCTAAAAGTTTTGTGATGCAGGTGATTCATCTGCTGGGATGGGTGGCTGACAGCATGAATTTTTTAAGTTAATCAAATCTATTACCTAGGTCTTGCTTTATCACTCTGTGTCAAAGAGAGAGAAACAAAACAATAACAAAACAAAACAGAGGAGAAATAAAGCAATCGTCCTGATGGGATAAGAGTTACAGAGATTACTTCAGAAGTAAATAGAATGGGTAAAAGGCCAGTTAGAGATGTTTTCTGCAGAAGGAATTGATAAACTAGCACATATTGACAATTTATGCTTCAGTTGCATCTGTTGGTAAGTTCGAAACTATTTGAGGTGCACCTGGGTGGCTCAGTTAGTTAAGCAACTGCCTTCAGCTCAGGTCCTGTCATGTTCCCAGGGTCCTAGGATCAAGCCCCACATCTGACTTTTTGCTCAGCAGGGAGTCTCCTTCTCCCTCTATCTGCTACTCTTACTACTTGTGCTCTCTTGCTATCAAATAAATAAATAAAAACTCTAAAAAAAAGAAAGAAACACTCTGAAATTTTGAAGCTTTCAAACTATGTGAGACTTTGAAGATGTTCTAGATATAACATCTATAGGTGTGTAAAATTTGATACAGATACCAAGGACTTGTAGTTGCTTATTGATGCAAATTTCATTTTTCAACACTTATATCAGAAATATGAATGTTAGAGCTGGAAAGGCACCTCACATATGTTGCAGTCTTTCTTCCTCTGATGGAGAAGCTATGACTAGAGTGGGTTAAAGGATGAACATAAAGTCTTATAGCTAGTTATGGAAGGTCCAGACTAGAATTTTGGTCTTTTGTTCAAAGTATAATTCAAGTATACTTTCTGAATTAGACAACCTTTAGAAGTATGGTGCTGAATAGAATAGGAGAAATAAAGAGATGTCTTACCCACTTTGCATTAGTACCATAAGGTACCACCATAAGTACACTTGGGGTGAAGATGTGTTGAAGCCGGACTGTTTTTATCTTAGAGTCTTAGTTCACTAGAGTTAACTAATATATTTCAGGAATTTTGTTAACTTATTGATGTCATGTTGGAAGCTTAAGATCAGCCATGGTGGAAATGCTAGAATCTACCACTATGGAAATAAAAACATGCATCAGACTGTTGCTAACTGGACATATATTTAGAAAAAGAGGATTTTTTTTACTTTAAATTTATTTTATTTTTTCAGTGTTCCAAGATTCATTGTTTATGCCCCACACCCAGATCCATGCAATACGTGCCCTCAGTACCCACCACCAGGCTCTCCCATCTCCCCACTCCTTCCCTCCAAGACACTCAGTTTGTTTCTGAGTCCAAAGTCTCTCATGTTTCCTTTCTCTCCATGAATTACCCTACTTCCCATTTCCTTTCCTTCTCCTCCTGTCCTCTATAATACCCCTTATGCACCGCAAGTAAGTGAAACCATGTGATACTTGACTTTCTCTACTTGGCTTATTTCACTTAGCATAATCTCTTCTAATCCACTCCATGTTGCTACAAAAGTTGGGTATTTATCCTTTCTGATGGAGGTGTAGTATTCCATTGTATATCTATACCACATCTTATTTATCCAATCATCTGTTGAAGGGCACCTTGGCTCTTTCCACAGTTTGGCGATTGTGGCCATTGCTGCAATGAACATTGGTGTACATATGGCTCTTCTTTTCATTACATCTGTATCTTTGAGATAAATACATAGTAGTGCAATTGCAAGGTCATAGGGTAGCTCTATTTTTAATTTTTTAAGGAATCTCCACACTGTTTTCCAAGGCAGCTACACCAACTTAAATTCCCACCAACAGTGTAAGAGGGTTCCCCTTTCTCCACAACCTCTCCAACACTTGTTGTTTCCTGTCTTATTAATTTTGGCCATTCTGACTGATGTAAGGTGGTATCTCAGTGTGATTTTGATTTGAATTTCCCTGATAGCTAGTGATGATGAACATTTTTTCATGTGTCTGTTAGCCATTTGTATATCTCCTATGGAGAAGTGCCTCTTCATGTCTCTTGCCCATTTTTTGATATGTTCATCTTCTTTTTGGGTGTTGAGTTTGAGTAGTTCTTTATAGATCTTGGATACCAGCCCTTTGTCTGTAGTGCCATTTGCAAATATCATCTCCCATGTGTGGGTTGCCTCTTTGTTTTGTTGACTGTTTCCTTTGCTGTACAGAAGCTTTTTATTTTGATGAAGTCCCAGAAGTTCATTTTCGCTTTTGTCTCCTTTGCCTTTGGAGATGTGTCTTGAAAGAAGTTGCTGTGGCCGATGTCAAAGAGGTTACTGCTTATGTTCTCTTCCAGGATTTTGATGGATTTCTGCCTCACGTTGAGGTCTTTCATCCATTTCGAGTTTGCCTTTGTGTGTGGTGTAAGAGAATGGTCTAGTTTCATTCTTTTATATGTAGCTGTCCAATTTTCCCAGCACCATTTATGGAAGAAACTGTTTTTTTTCCACTGGATATTTTTTAAAAGAGGATTTTTTAAAAGGATTTTATTTGTTTTTATTTTAGAGATATTGAGAGAGAATGTGAGTGGGGAGGAGCAGAGGGAGAGGGAAATTATTTCCAGTAGATTCCTCACTGAGCACAGAGCCCGATGTGGAGACTTGATCTCAGGACCCTGGGATCATGACCTGAGTAGAAACCATGGGTTAGTCATTCATCTGACTGAGCCACCCAGGTATCCCAGAAAGGAGGAATTTTAAGTAATTAAGACCAATGCCTGGAATGACAAATTCAATGTTTACTGGTACTTAAGTATATCAAATTGTGCTATATGCCAACAGCTTGTTAAAATGAAAGAAACAGTGAATTCCACTTCTCTATCATATGCTCATAAAAACTGCACATTAGAGACGGATAAAGTAATGTTAGTATTTTACAGGTGAAATCTCATTCTGGAGATGAAGAGAGGTGATTTCAGTTCTTCATGTCAAAGGACAAACATGTCAGTCTTTATTAGAGCAGTCTAGGAAGGAATTCTGAGAAAAATTTCCTAAAGTGGAAAGTTCACATCTGTCCCTGAATAGCTCTTGCTTGTCTGAGGTTTTGTTTCTTGTGGGTTTTGTTTTTGTTTTTGGTTTATTTTTTGTCAATGGGAGTGATACTTACAGAATGAGTGTGTTTTAGAGTTCTCTGGAAAGACAAGATTTTAAGATATTCCCAAACAGAGAAAGTTACCTGTCTTAAACATGGTGGGATATTCAGTGGTGAGCTGGAGCTGGCATGTAATGACTCCAGAGGCTGAATGTGTACACACATTTTTTTTTTAAGATTTATTTATTTATTTATTTGACACAGAGAGAGACCAGAAGTAGGCAGAGAGGCAGGCAGAGAGAGAGGAGGAAGCAGGCCCCCTGCCGAGCAGAGAGCCCGATGTGGGCCTTGATCCCAGGACCCTGAGATCATGACCTGAGCCGAAGGCATAGGCTTTAACCCACTGAGCCACCCAGGTGCCCGCACACACATTTTTTTGAATGTGCATGACTTTGCACTTTGTGACATCACTCTTAGAAGCTTAAAGTTAGCCATGATGGGACTTTTTACACCATGGAAACTGACAAACAGTACAGATCAGGTTTCTTCCCACAACACACCTTTTTCCTAAAAGAATGGTTGTTAACCATTTACCAGAATATCAGTGGATATGATAGTACCCAAACATCAAAGCCATAGAAGGGAGTCAAAATTTTATTCAGAAGTTTTTTTTTTCTTTTTTCTTTTTTTTTTTTACTGTTACTAAAATTTTTTTTTCCCAGTGTTCCAAGATTCATTCCCCATTCCCCACACCCAGTGCTCCACGCTTAAGGTGTCCCCAGTACCCACCACCAGGCTCTCCTATCCCTCCACCCCCCTCCCTCCAAGTCCCTCAGTTTATTTCTGTGTCCAAAGTCTCTGTTGTTTCATTTCCCTCCCTAGATTACCCTAGTTCCCATTTACTAAAATTATTCTTAAAAAGTGTTTTAGATAATTTTTTGATCATGAACTAGAAACATGGAAATAATAGGCCTATGAAGTGAGAACCTTCTAGGATAATGAGGGAATTCTGTTGCCTAGAGATGTAAACTTTGAAATAGTTAAGACCAAAGTGGAGAAGAGGACCAGTATTTAGTTATCCATCATTTAACATATTTTAAGACCTATAATGTGTCTACAGATAGAATAGGTGCTTCAGGGAATGCAAAACATGTACAAATTTGACCTTAGTGAGTTTAGAGTCCAACTATGTAGACAAAATCAAAACAAATAAAAACATGAAGAGTGACTGATTCTTTTTTTTTTTAAGATTTTATTTATTTATTTGACAGAAACACAGCGAGAGAGGGAGTGGGGAGTGAGAGAGGGAGAAGCAGGCTTCCCACCGAACAGGGAGCCCAATGTGGGGCTCGATCCTGGGTCTCCGGGATCATGACCTGAGCCGAAGACAGTCGCTTAACCAACTAAGCCACCCAGGCACCCCTAGAGTGACTGATTCTTAAAGGGCACACTGTAAGTGTAGTAAAGACTGAGATAGAAAAGAGCTGAGTATTGGGTAGAATCATCAGACAAGTTTACACAGGGAAGGTGAGACTGAAGCAGAATCTTAAAGGCAGAATAGTGTCTGAGTAATCCTTGGGGCATGAAGAGGCAATTGCTGACATGATCAAGGGGCCACATAGTAAAAGGCAACAGGAATGAGTGCTGCACATATAGGTTCTATTAATAGATTTCTCTGGCAAGAGTGGAGGGGGTAGCTGGAAAATACTACAGACAGCATAGGATATAGAAAAAGATCAGAAGGATGAAAGGTGGACAAGGAGAGAGGAGAAAAGGTAAGTAAGGAGTAAAGCAAAAGAGGAGAGGCAGAAAAAGATCAGTGAGTCAAGAGAGGGCAGTAGCCCTTGTGTGTATCATGTCAGGTAATTATTAATACATTTCTGAGGGCAGAGACTATACTCATTTCACAGAGGAGGAAACCAAGGCTGAGCCAGATGAACTGTCTAAAAAGTGGCAAAGTTCCCAGGGGTAGAACCTGGTATCCAGTTCAGCTCCTCTGATTCTAGGATACAGGCCCTTTCCACAAGACCACATACTCTGGCACTTGGATCCTTGAAGAAGTTACCCTACAATATCATTTTAGTTAACTGCCATTCTGAAAAGGAAAAAATCACATTCAGGAACACAGGAAGTTGAACCAGCTATACTTCAGGCAAATAAACATTTAACAAATGGCTTAATTGAGTATGGAAACAGCCTTCCATGTCTGGGTGAAGGTTAAGGTTGACAAAGGAGCATCATTCCATATCTAACAGAAAAGACATCCAGGGTGAATAGCTATATGTTACAAAGGGAAAGAGGTTACAGTCATTGAAATGGAAGGAGACCAAAGATTCAACTAAAAGGAAATACTGAATCCTGAGCATTTATTATGAACTGTACCTCTAAATCTTTCCCAAATGGCAGAATTACTGCAAGTTAGCTCACCAGGGAACCAAAGATACCTTTGATAGATCTACACAATTCCCTGGTAAAGATAAATAGGGTGTAATTTAAGTAGTCCCAAACTTTTCTGCAAGCTTCAAGATCACTTCACATTGTTGGATCTATTCATAATGGCCTGGATTGTATCCCAAAAATACCAGTGGGAGAGACTCAAGCAGACTAGCCAGGCTAGAAAAGGAAAATGAAGCCATTTGGACTTGGCTGGGGTTATGGATGGTCTGACAGTTTGCAATTTATATATATATATATTAGTCCGTTAACATTCTTTATCTAGCTTTATTTGCTCAACAGTCCTTTTGCTGAAGTTCATGCTTAGCTTACCACATTCGGTGAAGCACACAGCAGTGGACAGGGGAATTTAATCTAGAAATCAGCCTGACTTGTTTTTGCAAAGTATTTGAGCTTCTGGGACTGAGCTATGAGGATGCATAAGCAAGAGCCCCGTCCAGGTCAGGTGGCCTGAGAGCCCCACCAGCATCCCTAACAATGCCTTTTAGGCAGTGCTGCCAAGCCGACTTCTGCCTCCTTAATTGACAGGGATGAGCATTTTAGTAAAATGAGGTTCTGGTTGTTTTGAAGCATGAAGCCTAGTAGAAAGGATAATCTGATCAGCTTTCGCTATGCCTTTCATAATTGTGAATACTTCCATCTGACTGCCAGTAATTTGCCTTCCCAGACATTCAGAATAGATCATCCTCACTTCTGACCTGTCTCAGATGTGTTGCTTAGGATTCTTTCAACCTGCCCTGTAGCTTTCAGGTGGTAAGATGGCAGGCGTCCAGTCCCTCTGAAGAAAAAAGCCTCATTGTTCATTATGCCACTGTATCTTCTAACCCTTTTTGTTATACCCCGGAAACCTATTTGCTTTTTAACTGCTGTCATATACGGGGAAAACATCTTTACTGAGTGGTCCTCAGTGCTGTGGCTTGAGTCCCTTTCATCAGGGGGCCTGTAAGTCCCAAGCTGAGATAAAAAGTCAGAATGTTTTTGTCTACCTAGCTATCTTTATGTCAAACCAATTTGAATGTCGTTGGTCCTTGTGCGCTTTGTTGATGAAATTTTGTTAGAATCATCACCATCTTCCCGAAAGGCATTCAATACCACTGGCATATATTTTCAGATTAGAATTCCTTCTGGTTCCAAATACATGTGTCGTATTAATAGTATTCTATGAGAGAGTATTTTCCAATATAACAAGGGCATTTTGGGTCAGACATGCCAGAAGAAGGGGTACTTGTCCACATTGCCAGAAACCCCCTGCAATCTTTCTCCTGTATTGCCTTCTCTTTTTCCCTTCAGTGTATAAAAGAGCTTGATTTCTCCTGACGAGAGCTGAATTTGGATTCTAAACAAACTGTCACTCAATATTTATATAGTAAGCATATATTTTCAAAGTGTGCATGATGCTGGTAAGATCAGTCATTCTCACCTTAGGTAAGTTTATTTAACTATAGTGCTTCCCTCCTGACATACAGTAGAGACCAGATATGCTAAGAGTGCAAGTAATAGTATGGAACAGGGAAAAAGAAAATTAGGAAAAAAACAAGAAGTGACTTTTGAGTAAGTTAGTCTCTGAGAAAGACAAAGCTGGTTAAACAAAGGACTATTCTCCACAAAAAGGACTGTGAGTATATTGAGGCCCTGGAAAAGCATGGCAATAAATATGCTAGATGGTGGGAGAGCTATGTGGGGACACAGGGGTCACCTCAAACCAGCTTTTTAAATTGATCTGTTTGGAAGAAAACTAGTCATTCAAGGTAACCTAATTTAATTGATCCCACAAATTAATTTAGCCTTGTTCTTTCTCCCTTGTGTACTAGCCCCCAGAGAAAATTACCAGCTTGATACACTACCACTGAGTCACTTTGTCTAGCATTAAGCTTAGTTCTTCTTTCAGACTCTTGTTTCCCATGTTCTATAGCTATCCACACAGAGAGAGAACACAGGCCTCCTTCTAATGGAATGTCTGTTGTTTTATAGATACAATGTCAATATACTGGGTACAAACTGAGGGCTATGAGTATACAAGCTGAGCGGGGGAGTAATTCTTGCTTGGTTGCAACTCCTGGGATGCGTCATGGAAAAGACTCCTCCTGTGTCATTTAATCTGAAGAATGGCAACCATATCAAGATTCCCTTTCTGAATTTAAGAAGTTTAGGGGTTGACACTATACTTGATGCTTCTTTTTATTCTTAGAACAGTTGCCCTGTAGAGTCATGATAAGAACTAATATTTATTGGCTGATTACTATATGTCAGGCATGGGGCTAAATGTATTTTGGGAATTATCTCACTTAATAATCATGGTAGCCCTATGACATATACACTATTGTTACCTCCATGTGACAGTTGTGAACACACACTTAGAACAGTTAAGTGACCGTCAAAAGTCATTCTTCAGGTATGAAGACCAGAATTAAATTCATGTTCAACTGATAATAAATAACCTGCTGGGTTAATAAAGAAAAGAATTCTAGCAATTCCTAAGGCTGAGACTTTGGGGAAACCAGAAACTCATGAAGTTATGCTTGTATAGGACTACCTTGTAGCCTTCCTTCTACAGTCTGCTCGTACCCTACCTATTCAACGTATCTCCCAGTCTCCAAGTAGAGGTACTCTGAGCCCATCCAGCTAAACCTGTGTCATTTTTAATGTTTTATTATTCTCCCCTTTGCCTTCCCAGCCCTTCCTACTCTTCGGGAGCCTACTGTGGATCCCCATGATAGTTTAGGTTAAGGGTCTGACCGTCCTGGGTTGTCATCTTGGTGCCAGATCTTACTGTCTAACTTTACTTGGCTCTTCCAATCTGCTCTCCTGATGTAAAAATGAAAGTAATGATAGTGTCTGTCTCACAGGCATCATGTGAGGATTCAATGAGATAAGATACCTAGAAAAAAGTCTGGCATGTAGGAAGTGCTCAGTAAATAGTGATGAATGTAATAATAAGTAAATATTATCATCATTGTTACAGTTCTTATTTCAGACCATTTTCATCACTTTCTTCTCTGAACTTTCTCAAAGCCAGTACTTTAGTAACAATAATGTTTTACATGTGTACTACTTTACTTTATCAACTAGGGACATTTATCCACTTAATGACAGGGAGTCGTCATATACAAAATTTTTGAGATTGCAAATTTCGTACCTTTACCTTTGCTCTAACCAGTATATGTCTACAGTAGTGCTGTGGTCCCCAGATAGGTATGTATTTTCTTCAGGTCCTGAGTCATCTGCAAGTAGGCATAGAATATATATGGCAATCACTAAGATGCCAAAGGGAAAATTGTCTTTGCCTCAGGATTAAGCGTCACTCTTCTCTGTGGTGCTTAAGGGCAATCTCTTGCTTGCTTGGTTTCCTGAATTTAAAATAATACATTTACTTTGACAACAGGCTTGGTTATTCCTTTACACCTTTGAAGATGTGAATTTTGGCTTCTAGACTCCAAGTTCCTTATGGTAACATATATCGGATGCCTTGCTGCAGGTTTGCCCGAGTCTATTCACTTTGAGAAACTGCAGTGGCAAGTGGTGGGAGGAAGACTCTGCACCCTCTGTTTGAGTATTTTTTGTGGTGGCTTTGTTTTTTCTTCCTTCCTTTCTTTCTTTCTTTCTTTCTTTCTTTCTTTCTTTCTTTCTTTCTTTCTTTTATTTTTTAACCGCATGTGTCTGCTTTTGAGAAGTTTCTAGTTATATTATGTAAAAACATGTCTTTGTGCAGTAAATTTAATCTCTTCCTAGCCTCTTGCTTCTGACAACTTGAAATAAATACTTTGACTAAACACCCTGCCCTTAGTGTCTGGTAAACTCAGCCTAAAAGGAGGAAAGGGAGCCAGAAATTGCATTTATTGAAAACTCCCTTTTTCGGTTCTCTGCAATCTACTTCCCCAAACTCCAGAAATAGGATAATTTCCATCAAAATTTATAGATGGTGTTTGCAGGAGTGCTAATGAGGATATATAATTCATCTGATACTTAGATAAAAATTGGAAACCATAAGCAGCGTTGTAGGAATGTATTAGATGTCTTTTTTACCCCAAGTTTGATCCCCAAGTGAAATTTTGCCCTCTACTAATGGAAACATTAAAAGTACTTGAAAACTAGCTTTCTGTATTCCAGTATAGTAAAGAGAATGGAAGCATCATGAAACTGTATTTTTTTAATTTTCTTTTTTTTTATTGTTACTAAAAATTTTTTTTTCCAGTGTTCCAAGATTCATTCCCCATGCCCCACACCCAGTGCTCCATGCTTTAAGTATTCCCAGTACCCACCACCAGGCTCTCCCATTCCTCCACCCCCCTCCCTCCAAGTCCCTCAGTTTGTTTCTGTGTCCAAAGTCTCTGTATTTTAAAAAGTAACTGACAAGGGAAACAAGAGACAAGATAAATCTGAGACAATGTAAGGAATTCAAGGTAGAGAAACTACTTTGAGTGGAAGAGAACAAAGATAATGATATTTAAACACACATACACAAAATGTAATTGCCAAAGTCTCTATTGAGATTTGACAGGGCAAGATTTATGAATGGAAGGACATAATTTGTTCTTTAGATAGTTTAATAGGTAGAGAAGAGGAAAAGTTTTACAGCTTCAAAATGTCTTTACCTGTGAAAAATCAATGAAAATGGGGTAGTGGATATGGTGAGAAGCATTTGAACTCAAACAGGAGGAGTTAGACACTCAGTGATGTAGCAGGAATATGCTGCAGAACTCATGCAAAGGGAATATGTGGACAGTACTTTTCAAATACAGATCACAGAATGTCTATATTAGGGATGGGATACTCCTATATATGGAAGAACTAATTCTGCTAAAAGTAAAAGTTACGTACTCAACATCACCTTCTGTCCATGTAATTTTTATCAAACAATGAAGGAAACTGATATTCTGTCCTATTTTTTATATTTAAAAAGTGACAAGAACGTTGGGACAGAATGATCATAGCATTCTGGAATTCATAATAAAGGGTAAGAAAAGGTAATACTGAACTCAAGGTGCTCAGTGTGGTGGAACAAAAAGGTAAAGTTGCACCAGAATTGCTAGGATATCCTTGTAAACCACATGTTTCCCATAACTGATGATATATCAGTCTCTGGGGTGTCAAGGGGTGGGGGAAGGACTCTGAGGGTGAGGTCAGTTGCTCTTTGAGAATCCGCAGTGCCGTATTTTCCTGTCACTGACTAGATACACAGTACACATAGTACATATGATACACACAAAGTGCTTGCCCAAAACAGCCCAGTTTTAGATTCCCCGTGACAATTCCCTGACCTTAAAACAAAACAAAACAAAACAAGAAACAACAACAACAACAACAAAATGTGTCAGCAAGAGACTTGTTAGATTCTGATGGGGAATGAAAGTTGGGATAATTCACTTTTAGGACTGTAGATACCCTGGGCTTTTTTGTTTTAACCGTTCAGAGGAGAAGGGAAACTCAAGGCTAAAATTCTGGGTTTCTGGGTTTGTTCTGCAGGTGTGTTGAGTTTCTGTTTGACCATATTTATAAACTGACTTTATGGAACTATTTATGCTAGTTACAAGAGAAATATAACCCTCTGTAGAAGGGGAACTCATTTGGGCAGAGGCTTGATTAACTAGGTTTTAAACATGTGGATTTTGAGTTGCTGGTGGAATAGCCAGTCAGACACAGCATTGGATAGTATTGCCAAGGAAGAGTCTCAAGGGCAAGGATAGATATATGAAGAAGAGCTGTAGTTCTTGCAGGTGATGGAGTATCAAGACATGGAGGGAGCAGAGTCAAAGAAAGAAAAAAATACATATATCAGATAAGAAAGAGATCTGTAAGGTAGAGAAGAAGCTAGAAGAGTCTCTACACTATGAGTTAAACACCATTTAATAGGTATTGAGGCAGTCCTGTGGCAAAAGAAGGAATGGGAGAGTCTATCAAATAAATTTCAGATTATATATTCAGAGCATGAAGACTCATTTAGAGAAAATTAGACTATGCCGGTTTTAAAATCAGATGAAGTCAAAGATTAAAAGGACAGAAGAAAGAAGGAACAGATGACTAAGAGGAAATGCAGAAGAGAACCACAAACTACAAAAAAAATATATTTCAAGACATCTCAGTCCCAGCTAAACTGAGGCCCATGGAAATAATATTTGAAAATAAGCACTGGGTGTTATATGCAACTAATGAATCATTAAACACTACATCAGAAACTAACAATGTACTATGCAGTGGCTAACTGAACAAACAAATAAATAAATAAAACATATATATTACCAGTTTAAAAAAAATAGTACCAAGAATTTTTAGTGTTTTAGATAAATCAAGAATAAGGAAAGAACTAGTACATAATGCTTGGGGACAAGAACATAAAGGTAGCAGATAGCAGAAAGAAGACAACTTTGGCTCTGCTTCTACTTTACTTTTACATTTTTGGACCAGCAGAAAAGGTCCAAATGAGTCACTGTCATTGATTTGCTGTAATCAACACCTTTGCCATTCTATGATTCTGTATTTACAATTTTTTTGTTAGTAGAAATGCATGGATGTATCATTGTGTCTGCAGGTATTCACTGTCTTTGGTGTACATTTCTTCAGATCCTTTACAGATAAAGGTCAGTCAGTTGATATAGATCAAGGTCACTAACACTGCAATAACTTGAGCGTGGCTTTGACCTTCATGAATATGTATCATGCTCTTTTTAGGCTTAATTTTTCTTTCTTTTCTTTTTACATTTAAGAATTAGAACCCTAGGAAAAAAGCCCTGAGTTCCTTATTTTAGTCTGAATGTGATCTGAAGGTAGTTAACCTTGGAAAGAAGGTAGAAATGAAGACAAACTTTCCTTCTGGCCTCCTGGTGCTACTGTGTGAATTGATGGATCCCTCAAGGATGAATGCGACATCATGACAAGTGTGGAGGGAAAAGTTATGCTGAAGCTGACATTCACAGGGTGTATTAATTATAAATATCCATCTCCCTAGTGATCATGTACTTTTTTTCTCCAGGAAGCAAACCAACCAATAATTTTACTTTTGATGGAAAGGAAGAATGTTTGGAGTTCTTGTTAAGTTTCAGCACCTTTAAGTGAAATTCATCTTCCCATTAACTTTAGAGATCCGTAAATCTCAGACTTATGTACAAAAGGTGTTGGGGGCAGGCAGGGCAGGAATGTACATTTTCCTTTTCTTATGGCATTGGTCAGAACTTGGACTGGACCCTAAATCCAATTAATAAGAATGGGAAAATGTTGGACTTTATTTTTGAGGCTGAAGGGCACAGAATTTCTTTGGCTGTGGTCAAGATTTTCCTTTCTGTTAAGTTGCCAGAGAGGTGTTCCTTTGTTTCAGTCTTGGATGCCGAATGTATTCATGATTATGATGCCAAAAAGAGAAAGAAAAGTTGGCTGGGAGTGGCCATTAGCACCTCTGTAAGGGTAAGCTTCAGAAAAAAAATGGTGGGCTTATGAACTCCACCCAAAGCAGAGGAATGCCTCCTGAGTTTCCAGAAACCATGGTCTGTCACTTTCTAAAGAAAAACAATGTATCTGGGAAAACCATTCCGTTTGACTGTCATGTTTTGGACCAAGATGTAAAAAGAAAATAGTGTTGACAGTATGTTCACAAGGAAGTTCTATGGCAACAAAACTGCATATATATTTATTTAGTCTTCTTACACCATTTGCTGATATGCAGACACACCATTAGACAGGCTGTCTGGCTAATTCAGGTCAAACTTGATGCATTTTCTCAGCAGGTTCTTTTGCATGAGTTAAGTGCAGCCAACATTTCACCTGCACACACATATTTTGGTTCTCCTGATTTCCATATCCACTGAGCGCTCTGAAATTATGTCATTTTCCTGAGTTGATCCTTTATTCCCTGAGTGGACTTCTATTGCTGCTTCTGTTGCTGTTATTGTTTCCCTCCAGGTAGCTTCACAAGAGCAAAAGGGCACACTTTTCTTAATTTGGACATGAACTTTTTTTTATTATCTGAAACTTCTTTGTAACTCTTCTCCATTTTTAATGAAAGCAAATATCTTAGTGAAAAAGCATATGTGAAAATGTTTGAGAGGTAGGCCAGGAAGTATTTTTGTCTTTTTAAACCAGCCACTTCTTACGTGTTTTCTAATCCTTGGGATGAACATATCAAACCATATAGCGTTTTCTCAAGTGGTAAATTGCCATTTTAAATTGCACCGTCCCTGCACTGTAACTTTTTATCCAGCTGTCCATCATTTACTCATAGCACTTAATTTTGCTTCCTTTTCAATATAAATTTGATAATGTTCAGAGGCTCAGGAGCTATTTTCTTTTAGTCAAATGTTTTTCTACTGGAAAATGTCACGATGTAGATAAGTCACAATAAGATATTCACAGGACATATTTTGAGTACTGTATCACTCATTTAATGTTCTTTTACTGGCTAGATCACCCATATTCTTGATTACTTTCCCCCATTAAATCCTTAATTGCTATTTAAACCAGACAATTTTTCATAGTAATTCTTATGCAGTCTAGTGTCCTGGTATTGCCAGTTGATATTACATATGACATATAATTCCCTCTTATTCTTGAAATTTCTGTGTGATTAATTTCTTGCTTTGCTTTTCAAGTTGGGATGTTTTAATTTTTTTTAAAAAAATTTCATTGGCTATAATTTTCCAAAAGAGAATTTCTGAGCTGTCCTTGGAAAACAGATCCTTATGTAGAAGTTCTATAACATTACCCCTTCACAAAAAGACCTGAATTAGTATAATCACTCAAAATACCTCATTTATCAACTTTAAATAAAGGACTTTATGTGGATGGATATTTGTATACTTGCTATTGGACATATACATGCACCATTTTGAACTGCTTTTACTCTTTAGGAAGTCCTAGAAGCTAGTAAACTTCTTTCTCGTAATTGATATGTATCCCTAACAACTCCTCTTTCTAACTTCTGCTGTATGGTTTTGTGCTGAGTAGTTACTGATGATGTAAACCTTCTTTTTCAGATGTCTGATAAAATACAACATCATGCATATCTGCTTTTGTTTAGGTTCTAGCTAATGTTTTAAAAGACTGTGCATACCTTGAAGAATCTTGGCTGTGTTGACACAGTTAATATTCAGTATAATTGAACTTGATTATACACTGGTTAATGGAAAGTTTAATTTTTCATATTAAATTTAAGGTGGGATAATATAGAATTTTCAGTATTCATTCTGTTTTGATCCATGAAAATGTGGTTAAAGTTTATATTTTACCTGCTTGGAATATTTAAATTTGTGTGTATATATTATTTTATTTACTCGGATAATTCAGTAATTGTAACATATTTCCATTCCCTCTGTATCCGGTTTTAATTATTTTCATTTTAAGTTCTGAGGGACAATCTCTGCTACATGGTTTAGCAGCCTGGATCATTCTGGTCCAATGGGCCAGTCATGTCTTAATACTCCATGATATAATTAAGGAATGTCTGTTAGAGTATACTGAGCTAACTGTCTTATCCTATATTAACAATAAAAATGTCCCAAGAGAGATAATAAATTACATAATTATATATTTCATTTTCACTTTTATGGGAATTGGGTTTTTTTAGGGATATATGCGATCATTGGAATACAGCAGTTTTGGAGTCAAACAGACCTGGTATTTGGCCCTGGTTCTATCAGTTGAGTTGTTTGATATATGTCTTTGATCTAGTTGCTCAGTCTCTTTGTGCCTCAGTTTTCTCATCTGTCAAACATGGATAATAATACTGATAGATAAAGGTTAACCCGTTCAAGCCTGATCATTTGCCAGGTGGTTGGCTGCCTTCACAGCTTCGTGGGAACCGATTATGGACAAGTGCTCTATGATCTCAACAACCCCATCCCCATATCCATTGTGCCATGTGAGGGTCTGGTGCTTCCTCAACCAAGAGTGCTGGCATGTTGGATCCTGCCACTAAAATTGATACATTATATTATTGCAACTACAAGGCTTGGATCCCTGACCACTCCAGGGAAGGGAGACTGTTTTTCTGCAAATCATACATGTTAAACTTCCAAGAAAGTGCTGAAGCTAAGACTCTGCCATGTCTTATTTCTGTTTGTATTCTGGCTTTCAGTGATAGCAGCAGAGAGGTGTGCCTCATCATGTAGTTTGTAGGAAACAGTCCAAAAGTTGGGTCCCTCTTCTGGCCCTGCTAAGTCTCCTCAGGATGCTATAGAATGTGGGGAGAAAACAAATAGACGTACCTACTTCTGTTCATGTCTCTCTGATTTTTCCTCAAAGAGGGATACTCCAGCAGTTTAGAACAAAATCTTAATTATCCAAAGTCACGTTCTTTAGTGCTTAAATTCATCAGATAATTGCTCAATTATCCACTTTGTTTTGTTTGTGTAGATATCCTGGCTCAAGTCCATTAACCAACTAATGTACACCAAAGATGAGAAAATTAGGTGATGGTGCTTATGTTGATATTTCTGTTTCCAGCCCAATGGTTTGTCTGTATCACTGGTGTCTGTTGTCCTCATTAAGAGTTGTCAAAGTAATGTTCATTGCAACCAGCAGATAAGTTAAATAGGTATTTACTCTTTGGTTTCCAGCTTGAAGAAACATTGTTTCATTGGACGAAGAAAGGTAAATGTCTCCTTTAATACTAAAAAAATACATTTCAGATAAGAACATTTAAACTTTCGGTGAGAATATAAGGATTTGAGCAATGCTACAAGTACACAGAATGAAATGTATCTTAGGCTTTGTTCCAAATGTGCCACCATGTTCCTCTCAGATGGAGTTAATGATGTCTTTCTCTCACTGAGATCACCTTTACTTAGTTCCTGAGATGCTTTGGACCAACAGATACCACTCAACGACTTTAATAGACCGATTTGTGGCACCTGATTTCTAGTGTTTTGATATAATACTAGGTAACCTATTAAGTTGATGACTTCAGGGTTTTTTTTGGTTTTTTTTTTGTTGTTGTTTGTTTGTTTGTTTTTAAATGTAGCAGTTATTTTCACTTCTGGGACAATAACGGTGTTTTGAACCCCAGCTTGCCTAGGGTTGCTGGCCCTTCTGCATAGGGGAATCTTGGGCACAGTGTAGCGTAATAGAACAATCACAGGCTTTGGAGTTAGAGTCCAGCATTACATTTTAAATCACCTTGGGCAAGTTATTTAATTTCCTTGATCATTATGTTCCTTATTGTAGAATATAATACCCATCTCACATTCTGTGAGGGTTAAATGGGTTGATAGACAAAAAGGAGTAAGTATAGAGCTTGGCATCTTTTGGCATTCTATTATTGACATGGTTTTGCAGTCATGGATATATGCGTGTACACACACACACACACACACACACACACACACACACCTAGTTTCTAAATTACATGGATTCTTGCTATAATGTCTACCGTTTTCCTCCCTCAATTCTGGCCTCTTTAGCTATTGAATGCTTCCTTCCTGGTTTAGTGTCTACAACGTATTTGGATACTGAGCAAAGAGATGTGTGGATGGATGCATGGATATATGGACAAATAGAATAATTAGAGCAAACCCATTCCATAATTTACTTTCCTTTTAGAGCACAGTGCTTTGGACTTCTGACTATTCTCAGAAAGACCAGAATTTCCAATTAATTATTTCCCCATGTCCCATGTGCTACTCCTTTGCCTGCACTGTTCTGGTGTATACTGAAACAGTATAAATTATGACACTCTGTGGTGATTTTCTGGAGGTTAAGGCCTCTGTCTTTAACTACAAAAGACTAGCAATAAAGATAATTCATGTTATCTTGATTAGAGAAACTGTTTTCTTTCTTTTTTTTTAATGACCCAAATTGTTAAAGCACATGATATTTTTGACCAGCTAATGTCCCCTAAGACAAACCTTGAGAAGTAGGCCACAGGAGGAAGTATATTTTAATATGTGAGCAAATGAACTTGAAAAACATACTAAGACAGCACAGAACAACACAGTATTCCCAGTAGAATACTTAAGTTACAAGAAGTGAAGAGAATGTATGCACAGGCTATTTATTCTAAAATGTTCATGTCTTGAACCTTGTCATAATGTTCTTCTTATTTACTATTTTGCAGTCAATAATAGAGATTTTATTATTCAGTGTCCTTAATGTAAAAAGATCAGTTGTGTTTAGGTGTAATTATTGTCACTTTTCTTGACTGTAACAAGATACCTTAATAGATACACCATATCAGAGAGCTTTTCCTTGGATAAGATGCTTTTTTTTCCCCCAGTTGTCTAAAAACAGGATGGTCTGAAAGGAATTCCACTTCTGGTTGTACCCATGAAATAGTAAAACTTAGAAACCAGCGCAAGTAATATGTAATTATTATTTTATTGAGATCTAATTTAAATAGCATATAAAAGTCTCTCATTTAGGGGCGCCTGGGTGGCTCAGTTGGTTAAGTGACTGCTTTTGGCTCAGGTCATGATCCTGCAGGCCCGGGATCGAGCCCCACATCGGGCTCCCCGCTTCTCCTAGGATGGAGGCCCCTGCCCGGAGCCTGCTTCTCCCGCTCTCAGTCCCTCTGCTTGTGTTCTCTCTCTGGCTGTGTTTCACTCTGCCAAATAAATAAATAAAATCTTAAAAAAAAAAAGTCTCTCATTTAAAGTATATATTTCATTGTTTTTTTTAAATATAGTTTGTGCAGAACTCTGTAATTATAGAACATTTTCATCACCCCTTAAGAAATCCTGTATTCACTCACCATATCTCCTCTCCACAGCACCTGATGACCACTAATCTATTTTCTCTCTGTGGATTTGCCTATTCTGAAGATTTTATATTAATGAAATCATACATTATATTACTTTTTTTAAAAGATTTTATTTATTTATTTGACAGAGTGAGAGATCACAAGTAGGCAGAGAGGCAGGCAGAGAGAGAGGAGCAAGCAGGCTCCGGGCAGGGGCCTCCATCCCAGGACCCTGAGATCATGACCTGAGCCAAAGGCAGAGGCTTTAACCCACTGAGCCACCCGGGCGCCCTGTATATACTTTTGTGCTCATTTTGTTTATCCATTCATCAATGGAGAGACCCATGAGTTGTTTCCACTTTTTGGCTATTATGAATAATGTTATTTTGAGCATTTGCATACAGTTTTTATGTAAACATGCTTTTAAATTTCCTGAGTATATATCTAGGAGTAAAATTCCTGGGTCATATTCTAACTCTATGTTTACCCTTTTTTTTTTTAATTTTTTTTATTTTTTAAAGTTGGTAATTAGAAGGTTATAATTTATTTTTAAAATTTTTTAAAGATTTGTTATGTATTTTTTATTTTGTTAAACCCCTTTGGTAGCTTGTCACTCTTTTATTTTTTTATTTTTATTTTACTTTTTATTATGTTATGTTAGTCACCATATTATATGTAAACAATGAATTTTGGAACACTACATCTAAAACTAATGATATACTGTATGTTTACCTTTTTAAATAACTGATGAACTATTTTCCAAGGTGGCTGCACTTATATTTCCTCCATCAATGAATGAGGATTCCAACTTCTCTATATCCTCACTAACACTATTTATTGTCTATCTTTTTGGTTATAGCCATCCTAGTGAAGAAGTATTTTATTGTGCTTTTGGTTTTTATTTCCCTAATGACTAACAACACTTAACATGTTCTCATGTGCTTATTTGCTATTTGTAATCTTTTTTTTTTTTTTGAAAAAAGTCTTTTCAAATGTGCTGCCAAATTTTTAATTGGGTTATTTGTCTTTTTTTATTTTTTATTTTTTACTATTTTAAGAACTTTAAATATATATTCTGGACATTAGAACATTAATCAGATATATGATTAGCAAATATTTTCTCTGATTCTTTGGGTTGTCCTTTTACTTTCCCAATTGTAAAGGAGGAGGATGCTGATGGTGTCCCTTGAAATATAAAAGTTTTTTATTTTTATGAGGTGCAATTTTTCTATATATTGTTTTGTTGCCTGTGATTTTGATATCCTATGTAAGAAATCATTGCCTAATCTGGGTCACAAATTTACTCCTGTGTTTTCTTTTAGGGGTTTCATAGTTTTAGCTCTTACATTTAGGTTTGCGATTCATTGTGAGTTAATTTTGTATATAATGTGAAATGGGAGGTCCAAGTTCATTTTGTTGTTGTTGAAAACACAGTTCTTTCCCCATTGAATTGTCTTGGTGCCCTTGTTGAAAATCATTGACCATAAATATAAAAGTTTATTTCTGAACTCTAATTCTTTTCCATTGTTGTATGACACATTGCTGTGTCTACCTTTATACCAGTATAAACTGTCTTAATTATCTTAGCTTTGTAGTAAGTTCTGAAATATTCAAATGTGAATCCTCCAGCTTCATTCTTTATCAAAATTGTTTGGGCCGTTCTGGGTCCCTGAATTTCCATGTGATTTTTAAGGTCAGCTTGTTAATTTCTGCAAAGAAGTTAGCTGGAACTGTGATGAAGGTTCCATTGAATCTGTAGCTCAATTTGGAGAATATTGTCAGTTTCATAATATTAAGTCTTTGAATCCATGAACACGGGATGTTTTCCCTTTTATTTAAGACTAATTTATTTCAAAAATGTTTTATGGTTTTCAGCATAGAAGTATTGCTCTACTTTGTTACATTATTTCTGAATATTTTATTCTTTGGTGCTATTGTAAATGTAAGTGTTCTCTCAATTTCCTTTTAAGATTATTCATTGCTGAGGGTCAAGATGGCGGAAGGTCAGGTGACCGCATTTCAGGGAGTTCCCTGAAGAGAGCTGAATTCCAACAAAAAAACCACTACAAGACCACCGTGAACACCCATGAAACCAGCCTGAAATGTGATATTTCCCACTTCTGCACCGCCACGAGAGACAAAGAACATCGGCAAAAAGGTAGAAACAAATTGGAGGGTCTGG